>QTSX02000900.1:0-164581 GCA_014839935.2 Entomophthora muscae
GAACTGCCATGACATTATTATTTATAAAAATTGCATTTTAACTACCTGGGCTGATAGAGCAGATCCTTGCCGTCAAAACGAGTCCTTGATGGTCTCTCTATATGGACTGGTTCAGAAGTAATTTGGTTTGAATATTTAGCCCGGAGAACTCATTAATACGTCCCAAAAAGGAAATTTAATTAGGTATTGGGCCTACAAAGACAACAATCAACGCTGTGCAGACAAATACTAGTGTATATCAGCTGATACTGATCAGATTTGGAAGTTTTTACGCTCAAATTGAAGCCACAAAGTAGGAGCTTTGATTTGAACTATTTTTGGACAATAAACAGAAGCAAAGCGTGAAAATCAAAGATTCTCAAAGGAATATAATGCCATACAATCAGCTGATGTCTCAGACTCACATAATGAGCCCCCAGATGAAGACCCAAGAACCTCTGAGAATGATCTGGAAGAATCAGATCAAATGGTATAAAAAGAGCCTGACTTCTCTCCCCTTCATTTGTGGTCATTTTTGGTCCTTGAAATAAATAAATCAAATACATCAAATCTTCAATTTAATGGTTCAGAGTCAGAAGCCCTTGGGCCCTGAGAGTGCTCTAGTTGCAAGTCAGCCAATGAATTAGCCCCTGTAATTGTTGCCACCAAGGACTGGGAGGACCAAATAGATGGGGAAACCTGGGCCATAAAAATCTTTGAAAGTTTTGCCATGACAGATGGGCATACTTATACCCTGGGCCGCCAGGAAGATGCCCATTGCCATCCTTACAATAAAGTGACATGAACCTTTGGTTCAACCAGATCATACCATACTTGCTATTAGTTTTATTTCATCTTCAGTCAACTTCACGCGGCCCTGTCCCCTGTGTCCACATAACCCAAGAAACTGCGGACCAGCCACCCAAACTTTACTGTCCACCAGGAGCTCCCTTTGGCCCAGTACATTTTACTGAATACCCACCCAACCCGGCGTATTTGAAGTTTACTCTGGAGGAAATCCTTATCCACGACCCTGAAGCTAGAACTAGAGAGACTGAGACCGTATACAGAGAAGGCATCAAAATCACCTGACCTCCTCAGCTATTCTGAGACAAGTATAATTTCCTGCCCGCCTATTTAGTTCCAATGACACCTCCCCACACCTCGCGGCCCAACTGCCAGCAGGATTCCGTTGCCGCTGATGAATCCACCTCCACCCAAATATTTGGAGTGATGTATATCACCCTCACTGGGTTGATTGATTCCATGGTGCCTACGAGCAGACCTTGGGCAATACTTAGGAAATTGTTATCTTATATTGTAAAGTTAGCCCCAATCCTGTGGTGGGCTCTCCCTTCTGGGCCCGTGGGCCGTCCGCCCTGCAAGTTAACAGGAACCCACCTCAGGTTGGATCCCTGACATCCCTGGGCACGGTATAATGCCTGGGGCAATTTGGCAGATTGGTCTTGGGAGAGGGCAGCGGCCTGGTGGTCTACTTGACTGGAATTAAGATGGAAGATCACTAAGACTAGATAGGGTAAGATTTTTTCAAACCAAAGGTTCATAAAACTTTATTATCAAAAATGACAATATGGTAATCACCATACTACCAGCGTTTTTATACCATGTGATTTTGCTTCTTTGCTTTTTGCAGGATTCAGATCCAGGGGCGGTTTGCTGGTGTGGCATGGATTCTGGCTTGGGGTCTGGAGGGCATCAGGTCCTGGTTGGGCATACTCTGGTGAACAGAGATGCTTAATTTTTCTGCTTTGGTTCACCAAGTCACCTGAGCGGCCTATGTTGAATTCCTCTTTCTGGACTAGGGACTGGTAGCAGTTGGCGCTTATTGGCAGGGCTAATGGTGGGTCTTGTCCAAGCCACGGCTTCTGCAAAGGTCTGGGCCCTCTGTGGCACCGGTTTGGCAGGTCTTGGCTGGGCTGGCTCTGGTGAGCCAAAGTGGCAGTGCTTTATTTTGCTGCTGTTGTTCACTATGTCACCTGAGCTGGCCAATTGCAATACTTTTTCTGGACTGGGGGCAATCTGGCAACCCTTTGGGGAATCCTCAGTATTAGGCCGGCAGGTTGCGGGGCAACTTAACAATTTGAGTCTGCGGCTTAACGGATTGGTGGGTCCTGGACCATCCTGGGAGGCCAATCTGCCTTCAGAGGGCTAGGGTTCAACTCTTGGGTTTTCAATGCAAGTATTGAAATGTCATTCATGACATATTCAGCCCAACTGAACTGCAGCTGAAGGCAAGGGATGACTCCTTCACAGGTTATCCCAAGGGCTACTGCCATGACTTGTTCTAAGTCAGGGGTACCCATGGGGTAAGCAACTAGGCAAGGACCATTCCTGAGGTTCAGTACAGTAGGGATAATAGGCATGTTGGCAATATCTTCCTCAATAGGAGGGCTAGTAATTTCAGGTGAAGTTGGCTCTTGTATAAGCGGAGGCAAAAAACCTGAAAATGTGGATGCAAAATGGATAACCAAGGGGCTTACAGCCCCTGTAGTGAGCACCATTTTTGTTGTGTTCTGAGGCGCGGCACAGATATACAACAGGGAATCCTAACCTTAGGATGGAATTCATACTAATTCTTGGTTAGATGACAGGGAAGGCTATGCAATTAACTTGCGGCCCTGGAAGAATAATCTCTACTAGTTGTGGCTAGAGAGAGGCGCTGAAGTACTGGAGACACAAAGACAAAAATGTGAATAGAACTTAATTTTATTGGTGAATTAGGAAAAGGAATATATAGTGGTTGTTGATACCACAAAACACTACCAGGACAGTAGGATCACTTGTCACAAGCATGAGTGGGGCAAGTTAGATGTGCAGAGTCAAGAAACCAAACAATTTTATTTCCTGATTCAGTCATCAACTCATTTTGAGAAGCAAAAGCAAAAGCAAGAGATTTATCTTCAAAATGGCCCACCAAAGGCAAAATTGACACATGATGAAAAGTGGTATTCACGACAGACTCTTTGCATTTGTGGGACAGATCTGTTGTCTTGTTACCCAAGGTTACCAATTGGGAATTTCCCTGGATTGATACACCCAGTTTCTCAGCTAGGCTATGTTCCATGTAGTTGAGGTCTTCCCCACTGTCTAGGAGGGCTACAGTGTTCACCTCATGGTCATGATAACATAAAGTAGTGTCAATTATAGGATAAGACTGGGAAGCGTTGTTTATTGCTGAAATGGTGGCTCCTTGGGTTCTGTTAAAGTAGCTAGTACAATCCTTGGATAAGTGGCTACTCTGGTGGCAATAGAAGCATATCCCACTTCTGACGTGGTGTTGGTATCCTTTAGGGGTCATGTTCAAACAAGGCTTACTTGCACCAGGGGTTTGGCTGTTCTGGGGTTGACCAGCAAGGTATCCTTTTGGTTGGCTGAATTCCATGCCTCTGGTAATAGCCAGATATTGTTTTTGGGGAGGTTGCATCAGTGGTGTCTCATTAGGCTGGTGTGGTGTGATTTTCAGACTGTTTCTGATACGCAGACCTGATATGTTATCAGGGATCTTGGCTGCCTCTGCCAGGTGTAGGAATTTTTGTATTTAGGTCCCAAGTTTGTCCCTTCCTTGGGTCAACTGGATGAGCCCCATTTAGGCTTGGATCTTGGACCCAGCAGGGTGGTTACAGAATTCATTCTCTCCAGGAATTAGTTGTAGGAGAGTATGAGGTCTGGGTCTTCCTCTAGGCTGGTCAAGAAGATTTCTCTGGTGTCCTTCTTCAGTTTGGGTGGGCACCATCATAACTTTCTGAGTGTTGTCTCTGAAGCTCTTGGGGTGGGCACAGAACAAGGTGTTTATCATGATCATTCCTTTTCTGAAGCCAGCCAGGTCCATTTTTGGCAGTCCAGGAAAGGTTGTGGGGGCAGCAGTATTCTGGTTTGAGGTGGAGATGGTAACAGTCTGTTCCTGTGATGGCTTGGCAACAATTTCTTCTTGGCTTTTGTTCTTTTCTTGTTTCTTGGTCATATACTGTCTTAGGTAGTAAGCTGAGGTCAAAAATAAAAGCATACAATATGCTCCTATAATCAAGAAGAATAGGGGCCCAGAGTTACTAGGTTTGATAAGGTTGATATACTGTCACAGCTCATATCAGAGTCTGACTGGACTCTTACGGGGAGACAGGTTGGGCCTGGGAGGCCATGTACACAATAGGCGTGATTCAGACCAGGTAGCTAACTGCAGTAGCTAGGGGGCGCCAACTCCCAGTATGGGGCACAACTTGGTCAGCCAGCCCCAATACTGTGATATAGGCAAACCCCAACTTACTGAAGTCCTGGGTAAGAGGTGCATTGGGTAGGGGAGAGCATTAGGCATCTCCTTCATAGCAGGCAGGAGATCCAGATGATAGGGGCAGAAATACTCCAAGTCAAGAGCGCAGGGTGGATTGACTGAGGTAGAAGGAGTATAACCAGGAGGATATGGATAGGCAAGTTTATATTGTGTTGTGGATTCCCAAATAGATGTAAAGAGAATAATTAAGTTTGAGCAAAAATAGACAATTCCTGAAATAAGATAATGATTTCTGGAGCATAACCTTGTTTTATTAAGATGTCAACAGTGAGGAGGGCTTCTCCTTCTCACTACTTATACTTACTGGTAATTTTGTGGCATTTTGTGCCACCAGAGAACTGATGGCATCAATTTCAGTTGAACTTACAATTTTTACTGGAATATGTGTACTTGGGCCAGGAGGTGGGTGCTCATTGGTTGGTATAGCATGAACCTTTCTTGGACTGCAGTATGCCAAGGTGCCACAGTTATTTATAGATCTTGCAAGCAATTGAGCGCCTGATTGTGCAATCAAACAATTGCGCTCCCAATGTACCATTTCCTGATAGTTGAGAGGCCCAAATTTGATAATAGAATTGAAGCCAGGGATTTGAGGCTTGTGTGCCTCTCAAATCCTAGGCCATTTTTTAGTTGAAAGGGGGGTTTCTTGCTCTGGGAGATACTTGGTAAGGGTTCCTAAACTGTGGGGTTTTTTACTCTAGGAAGGCCAGCTGATTGTCCAGGACATTCTGGGCCCTGACAGTTAGGGATAAATCTTCTAAAATAAGCTATCATACCCAGGAACATACAAAGTTCACTCTTATTTTGTTGTGCTGGCATGTTGGTTATGACTTGTATCTTTTTTGGTCTGGTTTCACTTCATCTTTGCTGATAATGTGTCCTAAAAATGAGCTTTCTGTTGAGAAGAATTCACATTTTGAGGGCTTGGCTATGAGTTGGTTATCTTGAAGAGTGTGGAGGACCAGTCAGACGTCTTTCCAGTGTTTTTATTTAGTTGGGCTGTATAAAATTATATTGTCAAGATAGACAATAGTCCTTTTTCCAATGTGTTCTTTAGAAACTTATTCATAAAGGTCACAAAAGTATTTGAGACATTTTTCATGCCAAAGTTGAGAACAACACTTTCAAACAAGCCATACTTAGTTCTGGACGCTGTTTTAAGTATGTCCTCTGGCTTAGCACAGATTTATTAAAACCTTCTGTCAAGTCAATTTTTGTGAAGAATTGGGACCATAGGGCGTCAAAAAGGTTGTCAATCAGGGTCAGGGGATAAATTTTCTTAATTGTGACCTTTTTGAGTGCCCTGTAGTCTGTGACCAGGCAGAGTCCTCCATCTTTCTTTGATAAAAAAAGACAGCTGTGCAAAAAAGGGATTTATAGGGTTGCATGAGTCTTTTTTCAGGGGCTTTGTATAGATAGGCCTTTAGTGTGTTGTCCTCTTGTGGTTTTAGGCGTTAGATAGGGCGTGCTTTTAGCAAACTCCCTTTGAGATAGATTTCATGCTTTATACCTTGGTTGGGTGGTAGCCCTGGTAACTTTTCTTGAAAAACTGAAGGGAATTCTAGGATTAGCTGTTATCAAATTGGGTCTTGTTTGTGTGAGGTCCCTACATTTTTGTGTCAAGGTGGGTTGAATACACGTGATGGTACACCTCTTCTTGTTCTATGGTGAGAGTAGCGCTATCCCAGTTGATATGAGATTTGGTCTTCCTCATTCAGTCCAGACCAAGTATAACATTGTACTTGGGGATTGGTACAATTGGACCACTAAGGGTAGTCTGTATGTCTCCTATTTGGGTGCAGGAGGGTTTTTCTTCTCTGGTGACTTGTGTGCTCCTGTTATTTGCCATGACAACTCTCTTGCCATTACTTTGAACCGTGGGTAGTTTCATGAGGTTGGAAAATCTTTTGTCAACAGGGGATTGGTCTGCTTCAGTGTCAAATAGTGCTGTGCCCTGATATCTGCAAAAGCAGAAATGATAAATGAGAAGTTTATTTCCAGTTTTGATGGTAAACAGTATAGGATTGCTGGAGGGTACTTGGATCATGGTAATTGAATCCACATCCTGGTCCCTGTATGTGTCTTTCAAAGTAGGGGAGGGTGCCTTACCTAAGCACTCCCCTGAGCTTTTCCTCCTTGGTGGTGTTATCAGTGCTCATTTGATTTACTTGAGTGATAAAATTCCTGCCTTGAGGATGAGGGCTATTAGCTCTGTTATTCTGATTATTAGGTCAAAGGTCCTTCTTTGCTGTGGGACTCTCCTTTTGTTTGTTGGTTACATGCAGGCTATAAGATTTCTGTTCATTTCACTTTCCTTCCAAAAATATGACTTGGAGGTTCTTGCAGCATCTCATGTCAAACTGGCATCTGATGTGTGTGGGAAGGCCATTATAGAAGTCTAGTTGTGGTTCAGCCTCATCAAAGTTAATGGTATCAGGGGATTGGTCATATATGTCTTCATAGGCTGCAATGTACTCCTTGTTAGTTCCTGTCATTTTGAAGGTTCTGAGTTGTCATTATCACAAAGTCAGAGTCCTTTAGAAAAAAAATTCTGGGAAGGCATTCTTGAACATGTCCCAGTCTTTGTTATGACCAGGGTGTTGATCAGACCATTTGCTTACAAAGTGTGAGGCAGCCCCAGTAATGTGTAAAGCAATTTTGCTAGACCAGAGTCTTTGCAGGTAGCCAACTTGTATAAACTTTTTTTGTGCTTTGAATTCAGAGATTGGTGTTTTCACAGCGTAGTCCTGATAATGTTCCAATTTCTGCTGAGTGTAGGTGTTGGAATACAATATTGGGCATCTCAGGCTGCGTAGACGCTGTTGTGATTGGCGTGGTAAGGAACAGTATGCGGGCTTTGAGAGTGTTGTACTGGTCAATGGGTACAAGGACGTTATTTTAAATGACAAGGCCTGGGGGGACGTCTTTTCCTACTTTGTAATCTCTCCAGCTGTCAGGGAGTGCCATCTGCTGTGTTCTTTTCTTTGGAGAATTTTTCCTTTAGGTTTGTAGGTGTGGATAACCTACCTGTTCTACCAGTGTTGAGTATATACTTCTGGAAACTATATAAACAAGATAAAGAGAAAATTAAGAAGAGAATGATACTTTATTAGATATGAATTTAGAGTATTATATAGTGTCAAGTTTATACTTCTGGGAAGTATAATAAACAAAATAAAGGGGAAGATTTAAGAAGAGAATGATACTTTATTGAATATGAATATAGGTTAATATATAGTATCATGATAAGCCACATGTTGTCCATGTACGTCATGGCGGTCACAGGGCTTATCTGAGTAATGTTCCTCTTGAGTCATGAGGCTTAATCAAGTTGTGTTCCATTTAGGACCTGGATTGAGGGATCCTTGTCATAGATGGTTAACTGATAAAGGTGCCACCAGCTTATTGGCTGGGTGGTGAACCATTTGGTGAGCCGCTTGGTGGTTTACTTGGGGTGTTAATTCCCCGAGAGGGAGTAATTGAAGATGTTGCAACATCTCCCCCTGGGGTGCTGAAAGGCGGAGCCTTGGGAACCTTCTTGAGGGTATCTGGAATACGGGCCTGGTATTGATCCAGTTTGCTGTTAGGAACAGGGAGTCCTGAGTTTTGCTAGGCTGCTCTTTCTTTACATAGGCAGAGTTGATCATGATGCATATGTTTCAGTTCAGTTCAAGCTCCAATCCCTTTTATGAGGTATGTGTTATTGGATTTCACTTCCATGACAATGCCTGGTCCGCGCAATCCTGGGTCTAATTTGTGCTGGTTGTGATTGAAAACCCAGATCTTGTCTCTGACTTGGAACCTTTCTTGTTGCAATGGGATTGCTTCCCGGTGAACCCTTTGTTGTTCCATCACTTCTTGGTCCTTTCTGGCTTGTAGTACTCTTGGTTCATTATTGTCTGGTATCTTCTTTGGAAGAGGCAGTTGTGGTCCCGTGGTTGTACTGACAAGTGAAGATTTCTGACCATAGACAAGTTCATAGGGGCTTTTGCCTGTATTATTGGTTGACTTGTGTTCTGCAGACCATAAGGGCGGTTGGCAACATGTTGACCCAGGCTTTTAGATTGTTGGCTGATAGCTTACTGAGAGCTTCCACTAGAGAGCTGTTTAGTCATTCTACACGTCCATTTGCCTGGGGGTGATATGGGCTGGCTGTGACGTGTTTTATTCCATTTTTGGCAAGTTATATGTTGGTGTCAATAGTTTTGAGTTCAGTGCCCCCATCTGTGATTAAGAGGTTGGGCTTTCCAAACTTAGCTTTATTTCTTTGCCAATTAATTGTCTCATGTCATTGTCTTTGTGCTCTTTTGTAGCTTGTGCTACAGGCCATCTGGTTGCATAGTTGATGGCTGTGATAATGTACTTCTTGCCCTTGTTTTCACCAGGCATGGGTCCCACAATATCCAACAACCATACCTTGAAGGGTTGTGTGATGTACATGGGTACTACTGACTTGGGTGGTGCTTTGGTTTGGGCGTACTTTTCACAGATCTCGCATTGTTCTAGTACTTCTCTGATATCATCTAGAATTTTGGGCCACCAGTAGCAAGTCTTGAGATATTCATGCAAGCTTCTGCTACAGGTGTGTCCCAAGTCTCTTTGATATTGGAGGATTGTGTCAATCTTTTGTGTTGACGGAACGTAGGGTACTGTGTCACCATTTGGAAGGATTCGGTGGAGGGTACCATATACGTTTTTGAACAGATGTTTTTTCTTGAGGACTTTCTCTTGGATGTCCATTGGTATTCCAGGTGGGAACCCTTCCTAGAGATTCCCCATGATTAACATGGGCCAGTCAGGGTTGCCATCAGTGCAGAGGATGTGTTTATTGTATAGCCTTGATAGGGCGTCTGCAGTAAGCATCTCTCTGCCTGGTTTATATTCAATTTGCATGGGGTATCTCTGTATGAGACTCATCCATTTGGCTTGTCTTCTTGACAGGTATTGTTGTGTTTTAAAGAATACCAATGATTTGTGGTTGGTGAGTACTTTGAAATTCTGAGCTCCTTCTAGATAACATTGCCATTTCATGAGACAGTGTATGATGGTGACCAACTCCTTATTGTGTATAGGGTATCTTTGTTTGCCGTCCAATAGTTTCCTAGATTCATATGCCACAGGGAGGAAGTCTTTCTGGGCTGTTTGGATACAGAGGACTCCTTCTATGACAAAATCAGAGGTGTCAGTTTCTAGCTCATAGATACTCTTGCGGTTTGGATATTGCAAGATGGGAGCGGTGACCATGCGCTCTTTCAGCTGGCAGAAATGTTGATCTCGTAAGGGTGTCCAGACAAACTTGATTGTTTTCCCCGTGATGGCTGATAGGGGGCTGTTAGGGCGCCCCAGTCAGGGATGAACCTGAGTACATATGGGTCATTATTTTAGGGATTAGGCCATTTTCTAATACACATGCTGCTCAAGTTGCAGCATAACACAGTTCAATTTTGAAAAAGTAACTAATTAACATTTTATATTTAAAACATTAATAACTCAATGAAAAATTAATATTTTTTCACACTAGAAAACTATCAAAATAAAGCTAAGAATCTTATCTTTCAATTAGTTTAAAAGTTTTAATATGTATACTATACTCAATATTAAAAGCAAAAGTAATTTAAAAGAGTATAATCCAGATTTTATTATATGATTATATATAATGATATAAAGTAGATCACTTCAAAGCTAATAAATACTGTTTTTTAATATACAACTTATTTTTTATTTGACGAAATTAAAGATAAGATTGAGAGCTTTATTTTCGCATTTTATTTTATTTAAAAAGCTTAATTCTTTAGGATTTTATAATAGTTTGAAGTTAGGGTGTTTTCATCACTGTTTAGATTGATTTTAAGGTTCAAGTGAGCTTCAAACCTCAAATCAAGCATTCTTTAAATGGAATTCTTTAATATTTTATCATTTTAAAAATATGTGGAAGAGTTACAATTAACTGAATACAACATTTCAATTGATTTGCATTGATTACAAAGAGGATATGATGTAATAATAATGCTTAGCTGCTTCACACATACCACTTGTGCATGAAAACTGGGTATTTAATTAATTCTGCAAACATAAATTCAAGTTCAAACTATAATAAAAGCTATCACACCATTTCTTTCAGAATGATGTCATTTAGCTTGGTATATAAGAGCTAAAGCACCACAAAGCTTCTAATCCAAAAGACCCCATTCAAAGGCCACATTCTGATCATAACTACTCCAACATTAAGGCACATTTCAGAGATCTGACCTAATTACAGATTCAAAATACTACCATGTCCTCAGTTAAATTTACTTCTTCCATGCTACCCTTTTTTTCCTTGGGAGCTTCAACAAAAAGAGAGAGAATTGCAATGTTAAAAAAGGCATTCCTCTTTATTGCTGGTGATGATCTTGATAATTTCATCAAGCACTTCCTTACTCAAACTGAATTTGGGAAAGCTCAGTTCCTGCCAACTATTCAAAATCAAAAAGGCAATGAGTTCATTGAAAACTTAAAGAATCTCATGAAATCTTCTCCCCAAAAACATCTCCTAGCCTTGCGATCTCTGGTTACTTCCAGTTACTCTTTAAAAGAGCTTAATGATATGGGGTTTAATATAACCAAAAGTGAGTTTGAATACTCAAGAAAAATAAATAAAAATAAAAATGTAAGCTAAAACAAAAAAGCCAAAAAAAATAATAACTATTCATTAAAAAAAGAAATAACTAAAAAACTAATTAAAAAATTGCTGGAAAATTCTTTTGAAACAAGCCAGTTTACAAAAAAAGTGCCTGAAAATTTTTATAAAGATATAGAAAAAGAGATGAGTAATTACTCAACTGAAATTAAATACTCTCTACTTAAAACAAAAAAAGAAATATATGAAAATATGAAAATAAAAAATGAAATTTCAGTTTAAATTTCTACTTACTATAAATTAGTCCCTAAAAATATAATACAAAGTAAAAAACAAACCAATATGTGCAATATTTGTAATTTAAAAAATTCACTAGAAAAAGAAGGAAGAATGTGAAAGTAAAAACTTACCATTACCAGAATCTATAAACAATGACTTAAAGACTATTAATCAGCACCAAGACTTTTATGTTCATCAAAATTGTGAATATAAAAAAGATATTAATGAATTAGATGATGAGTCTTGTGTTGTAGTTATAGATTATAAGGAAAACTTAAAGGTTGGAGGTGGTCCAATTGAGACCAATAATTGTTTTTATTCAAAAAAACCAATCTCATTATTAGGGTTTGCATTAGTTTTTATGGAAAACAATAAAATTAAATATGAATATCATGATTTTTTGTCTCAAATATTATCACACAATTCTTTATTTTCAGGTGAGTGTTTTATAAAAATTCTTAAATTAGATTGATTTAAAAAAATAAAAAATATAAAAGTATGGACTGATAATAGAAATCATTTTAGATCATATGAATTTTTATATTACTTATTTAAAGAGGCATCTAAATATATTAAAGGTTCTATAAAATATAATTGTTTTGTAGAATGTCATGGAAAAAGCATTGTTGATGATCACTTTGGTGTAATATCAAAAACATTAAAAGAGAAAGAAAACCAGCTTTATATTAAAAATGTAAATGATATTAAAAATATTTTTGAGCAAGAAGGAAAAAGAAAAGAATTATATAAATCAGCGCTATCAGGCTCAAATATTTCTCAAAATTCATTCTTTTGTATTTATGAGAGAAAAGTTAGGCCTATAAGGAAAGAGCTTGAAGTTAAAAATCTGCGCATTAATCTTTCATATTTGATGAAAGATGGGAAGTTGTATACTTCACCTTTAACATTTGAAATTTTCTCAGAATATTCTGAGATAACTTATCATTTGAAATCATGTGATGATACCAGAGAAAAAAATATCAGAAGATGCTAGTGGTGCACTAGGGCAAGTTCATGAAGTAGGGCAGCTTACTAGAGGGTGTATTTTAAATAGAGTTATCAGTCTTTCAAAAACAACAACCTTTTTTTTCTGAAACAAACTAAAAATATTTATGATGAGCCAAAGATAGGGTAATAGCATTTATAGCTTTGGGGCTGCTATTACTCTCCCATGCAACTCATCATAAATATTTTTGGTTTGTAGTTTGTAGTAGCACTTAAGTTATTTTCAGTAATACTATAAGTTGCAATTTTTAATTCTAAAATTGATGCCTTATTTTTAAAAAAAAAATCATTTAAGCCCAAGATCAATTAAAGTTTTGGAATTTGTTGATTGTATTTTAAGCTTTCTGAATAATTTGAATATGAATAATGCAATTAAGTTATAAAAGGATAAATCTGGCGCCTAGGCATAACAAGAAAAATAATGATCCATATGCTACCATCCCAAGGAAAGTGTGGAGGTTGCTCTTATTTCTTGGGGCTGGCATCTCTGTTATGGCGCGTATTTTTTCTGGGTCCGGCTTGATACCGTCCTTGCTAATGATATGACCAAGGAAGGGGAGTTCAGTTGAGAAGAACTCGCATTTGGATGGTTTGGCAATCAGTTGGTTTTCCTGCAGGGTTTGGAGGTCTGCGCAGACGTCTTCCCAGTGTTGTTGTAGGTTGGGGCTATAGATGATGATGTTGTCTAGGTAGATGATTGCTCTTTTCCCAATGGGTTCCTTGAATACTTCATTCATAAAGGTTACAAAGGTACTGAGGGCGTTTGTCATGCCAAAATTGAGGACAACACATTCAAACAATCTGTATTTAGTCCGAAATGCAGTCTTTGGAATGTCTTCAGGTTTCACGCAAATTTGGTGATATCCTGCTGTCAAATCAATTTTTGTGAAGATTTGGGACCCCCCAGGGCGTCAAAAAGGTCATCAATTAGGGGCAGGGGATACCTGTTCTTTATTGTGGCCTTGTTGAGGGCCCTGTAGTCTGTGACTAGGCAGAGGCCTCCATCTTTCTTTGCTCAAAGAAGACAGTGGCACCAAAGGGTGATTTTGAAGGTCTGATGAGGCCTTTCTTGAGTGCTTTGTCAAGGTAGGCTTTCAGAGCGTTGTCTTCTTGCAGTGTGAGGTGGTAGATAGGTTGTGCTTTAGGCACGCTACCTTTTAGGTTGATCTCATGTTGGATACCCCAATCAGGGGGCAGTCCAGGTAGTGATTCTTGGAATATGGAGGGAAATTCATTGACTAGCTAGTCTCTAATGGGGGTCTGTTTGTGTTGAGTTTCTGTGTTTTTGAATTGGATAACCTCATACGTACAGGTGCTCCAATTGATTTTGCTGATTTCAGTTTCTTTCTCTGTCTCCATGATTTTTACAAATATGTGGTCCCTCATGAGGGTGTCAAGGTGTGTCGGGTACACGTGATGGTGGACTTCTCCTTGCTGGATTGTAAGGGTGGTACTGTCCCAGTCAATGTGAGGCTTTGTTTTTTGCATCCAATCTAATCCAATTATGATGTTGTATTTTGGGATTAGGATGATGGGGCCACTAATTGTTGTTTGGACGTCTCCAATTTGGGCTCAGAAAGGTTTGGTCTCATGGGTAACTGGTGTGCTGTGATTGTGTGCCATGATGACTTTCTTGATGCTATTTCAAATGGTAGATAACTTCATGAGGTCTGTGAAACTCTTGTTAATGAGTGATTGATTGGCTCCAGTGTCAAATAGTGCTGTGCTCTGGTATCTTCAAAAACGGAAAGGATAGGTAAGGAGTTTATTTTCAGATTGGTTGGCAAATAGGAGAGGGTTGCTGGAGGGAACTTGGATCATGGTGATGGAATCCACGTCCTGTTCTCTGTAAAAATCTTGTGTAGAGGGGGGAGGGCGGCTTGCCTAAGCACTCCCCTGAGCTTTTCCCTCCTTGTTGGTATCTTCAGTGCTAGCCTGGTTGGCTTGTGCAGTGTGATTCCCGTGTTAAGGTTGGTTACTGTTGGCTCGGTTGTTTTGCTTATTGGGGCAAGGCTCTCTTTTAACTGCAGGGTTGTCCTTGCGTTTGTTGGAGGTGTGTAGATTGTCAGACTTCTGAGCTGCGTGTTTTCTTTCTAGGAATACATCCTTGAGGTTTTTGCAGCAAGTCATGTCAAACTGACGTCTAATATGTGTAGGAAGGCCATTGTAGAAGTCCAGGTGTGGTCCAGGTTCATCAAAGTTAATAATGGTGGATGCATGGTCATGTAGTCCTTCATATGCAGCAATATATTCCTCAATGGTTCCTGTCATTTTGAAGGTCCTGAGTTTGGTCATAATCACTATGTCTGAGTCCTTCATGGATAATCTTTCAAGGAATGCGGCTTTGAACACTTCCCAGTTTTCCTTCTGGTTGGGGGGTTGTGCTAGCCATTTGGTAACAAAACGCAAGGCAGTTCCTGTTGCGTGGAGGGCAACTTTGCTAACCCAGAGTCTTTGGGGGTACTCCACTTGTGAAAACTTGCTCTCAGTGCTGTTGATCCAAAGGGAGGCGTTCTCACGGCGTAGTCCTGCAAAGGCGCCAATCTCAGTGGTTTGTAAGTGTTGAAACACAATGTTGGGTATCTCAGGTTACGTAGACGTTGCTGTGGTTGGCGTGGTAGAGAACAGACTATGGGTCTTGAGGGCGTTGTACTGGTTGATGGGCACAAAGAGATTATTGTAGATGACAATTCCAGGGGGGACGTCTTGTCCTACTTTGTAATCTCTCCAGCCGTTAGGGAGTGACATTGCTTGTGTTCTTTTCTTGGGCAGAAGTTTTCCTTTGAGTTGGGTAGGTATGGATAACCTACCTGTGCTACCACTGTCAAGTTTATACTTCTGGGAAGTATAATAAACGAAATAAAGGGTAAGATTTAAGAAGAGAATGATACTTTATTGAATATGAATATAGGTTAATATATAGTATCATGATAAGCCACATGTTGTCCATGTACATCATGGCAGTCACGGGGCTTATCTGAGCAATGTTCCTCTTGAGTCACAAGGTGTAATCAAGTTGTGTTCCATTTAGGACCTGGATTGAGGGATCCTTGTCATAGATGGTTAACTGATAAAGGTGCCACTGGCTTATTGGCTGGGCGGTGAACCATTTGGTGAGCTGCTTGGTGGTTTACTTGGGGTGTTAATTCCCTGAGAGGGAGTAATCAAAGATGTTGTGACAATAGTATTGTTAGAAGCCACATGTTGTCCATTTATGCTATTGTGGCCATGGGGCTTTTCCAAGTAGTGTTCCTCTTAGGACTAAAAATGTTTGATCTTCATAATAGATGGGCAAATGATAAGAATGCCACCAACTTAATGAGTAGTCAGGGAATCATTCAGAGAGTCACTCAAGGAATTACTTTCCCAAGAGGGAGTAATTAAATACGTTGTAACAGTGGTATCAGCTCTCTTTGTTTTCTTTTATCTGTGAAGAATTTTGTGCAATAAATTATTTTAGATTACTACCTGATTTTTCAAATTTTAAAGATGTATTATACAGTTATCCTCTTTTACAGTAGTTTTAAAAACTATGGCAACAAGCAAAAATACTTCAGATTTAAACAAAATGAACTCAGATTTAAGCAAATTCCAACTATCAGTGTAAAATATACATTCTGTTAACAGGGATTTTGGGTGTTAATGGACAAAATGGGGCAACACAGCAACAAAGTGCTCACAGTCCAAAAAAGATTGAAAATACAGACCAAAATACATTGATTCACAAATAAAATGGTGTGAGTTGACTTTTGGTGTACATATGTTTACTATGTGAATTGGTGACAAAATACACCCAAGCGCAGTGAGTCAAAACCCAACCCAAAAACAAAACACAATAGCAACTCACTATGTAAACAAAACCATTCAATTTTTTTGTGCAATAATTTGTAATCAAGAATTATACCAAGGTATCTAAAATAAGGTCACAATATTAAACATAAATTCTAAAAATATTGTGTTGGGTGTTTAAACTTGGCATAAAATCTGGGGAAATAGTTGGAAATTTTTTTGGTATTCTAAAATGGGTGTTGTAAAACCACAAACAACAAATTAAGAAATAAAAATCTATAATCAGGATATTTGGTGGAGGAAAGTCTAATTAAATAACCATAAACAGATAAAAGCAAAAATTAAAAATAGGGAGTAACTTAATTAAGTTTTATTTAATATTTTATTAAATTTTGAAATGGAAGGAACACAACATCAGAGTATTGATGCTCCTGTTGTGCGCCGCAGTTGCAGTTGCCCTGTGGTGTCACAAATGACAATCTCTTGCTAACTATGCTTGTGGAAAAACCTCAACTACGGGATTCAACCCCCAGAATCCTGCAGGCTGGCAGCCTGCAGGACCAGCTGCCCAGTCGCTCACGTTTTTCTGGGCTCAAAATAGAGCAGGATTTGACTTTGGAGAAACTCCTGAGACTTTCTAAGCTAAAATTACCTGCATTGATGCCTCCCACGCTAAAGGTTCCTGTTAGTCCTGCCAATGAGAGCACGGGCCTGGCCAAGGATCCCAAGATAACTGGGGCCACCGCAGCAGGGGAATCAAAGAAACTTCCTGTGGAATGCGGGCCACCCAAGGATGACCAATCCTGAAACCCAAAAGAAAAAATCTGAGTCTTCTCATTTTGACCCAGCCAGTGAAAGATCTCCTGCAAGAGATGCCACCAAGGGCTGCCTAACCCTGGTAGACAGTATAGTAGGCCCATGGGGAATTACAAAAGTTTGCCTATGATAACTAGGCATACTTATACCCTGGGCCTCCAGGAAGCTACCCATTGCCATTCTTGCAATAAAGTGACATGAATCTTTGGTTCAATCAAGTCATCCCATATTTGATTTTAGTTCTATTTTATTTGCAGACTAACCTCTGCAGACTTGTCCTTCACGTCCATCAACCCCAAGAAACTGTGGACTGTCTGCCTGAGCTATTTTGACCACCTGGAGCACCCTTTGTGTCAGGATTCTCCTTCTTCATTCTTTTGCTGCTAGTACTTTTACAAGGACACCAACTTTATTCTAGCTCTAATTTTGGTTACAATCACATTAATTTTCCTTCCATAACATTCCCCATTCATTCCCTTACTTGCCTGGCCATCTTTACATATTTTAATGGTTAGTTTCAATGTTTGAATCTTACCTTATTTCCTTGAACAATTCTCAAACCACAGACATATATTCTTGGTCAGTTAAATTAAGATCCAAAATCAATTACCTTTTTGCTTTTGCTTGCTTTTGCCAGCACTTTGGATCAGGGTTTTGCCTCTCTTCTGCTGTCTTTGCTCTTTCTTTGGCTTGGCAAACACCAACTGCTCTTCTGTCTTCTCTCCTTTACTTGGTGCTTAACTTTTTTAAGTTAGAAAGGCAAAAAAATGTGCTTGTCTTCTGGACCTACTTATGCATCCTAACCAATTTTGGGTAAACTTTCTCCCCTCAATTTGCACCTCACAAATCAAGCAGAATAAAAAGGCTTGGTTTTCCAATTTCAAAAATAATTTGAGATTTTTTGACTTGCACCTCAAAAAAGGTACTTGTTAGGTTTTGTGGCTTGTGTTTTCTTTTTTTTACCTTGCATTTTCCATCTTAGATCCATGATACCATTTGACTATATTTTTCAGCAGTTAGGAAGTTTTTACAGTTGTCAAGTTTATACTTCTGGGAAGTATAATAAATGGAGTAAGGAGAATATTTAAGAAGAGAATGATACTTTATTGGATATAGATATAAAAGAATATATAGTATCATGAGAAGCCACATGCCGTCCATGTACGTCATGGGGCTTATCTAAGTAATATTCCTCTTGGGTCATGAGGCTTATTCAAGTTGTGTTTCATTTAGGATCTGGATTGATTGATCCCTGTCATAGATGGTTGACTGATAATGATGCCACCAGTTTACTGGCTGGCTGGTGAACCATTTGGTGAGCCATTTGGTGATCTACTTGGGGTGTTAATTCCCCAAGCTGGAGTAATCAAAGATGTTGCAACACAGTGGTACTCACAAATTGATTGTGGATAGTTTTAATCCACCAGCTAGTGGTGATCATTTCCCTGAACTAGAAATTGACTTTTTAACTAAAGCATCATTCATTAAGACTGGGCTTTAATTTATTTCTTAGGATTAATAAACTGCCTTAGTCCTTATTTTACCTCATATAAACTCTTAGGAGCCTTTATTCAGCTACTATTACAAACTCTACCTACCTTTTTATATTTAACTAATATAAACATTATTGGTTTAAAGGCTTTAGTTTGTAATAATTTGCCCCAGGCCTTGAGACCTTATGCTTTGGCCACTACATTTCACAGAATATTCCCCCAACCTGGCATATTCAGAGTTCATTCTAGAGAAAATCCTGATCTACAACCCTGAAGCCAGAACCCAAGAGACCAAGATCATTGGCCAAGAAGGATTCCGGATAACCATGCCCCCTCTGCTATTCTAGGATAAATATAATTACCTAACAGCCTACCACGTTCCAATGACCCTGCCTCTAACCCTGCAGCCAAACCACCTGCAAGAATCTGTGGCAGCTAATGAGTCCACTTTAACACAGCTATTTGGAGTAATGTACATCACTCTAACTGGACTTTTGGATTCTATGGTTCCCTCCAACAGGCCCTGGGCCATCATAGGCAAATCCTTGTCATATGTTGTAAAGTTAGCTCCTATCCTCTGGTGGGCCCTTCTGTCATGCCCTGCCCCAAAGGGCAGGCTCTTTTATTATTTCTATTTTTTATTTTTGCTTTATCTTAATCTTAATCTTTCTTTATTTAATAATAAAATTTTAAAATTAAAAGTTAATAGTTAAGTAGTCTAGTTCAATTACCTTGTTTTTGTCAATTCACGCTCAAATTGTTGTTGTTGTTGTCTTTTACATAGCTATTTAAATAGCTTATACTTTCTACTTTAAATTTTTAAATTCTTAAATTCAAATTACCTTTTTGCAACTCCTGTTACATAGTTACTTGCTCTTCTCCAGCTTACGTTGCCAATCTCCAGCTGCTCTGTGCTTCAGTTCTCCTTCTCCTCCAGGTTCTTACACAGGTTTTCTCCAGTTGCTCCTTTCTTGGCTGTTTTTCTCCACAACTATCATTTTTCCAACTTTCAAAAACTTTTCTATAAATAAAGAGCTTGTGAAGAGTAGGCTTTAAGCCAAAATTTTAAGTGATTTCTTACCTTTAATCTTTATCAATTTTTAACTTCAGATCTTAAATTTTGGGAAATTCAATTTTTATTAATCCATTCTAAGTTTTCTTCTTTTCTTCTTTTTCTCCTTAGTTAAATAAATGAAAATTGTAAATCAACAAGCCTTAGGCTTGTTGTATCCATTATTTTTCCTTAAGGAATCTTTTAATAGTTACATGTACCAGTTTGCTGATGGAGAGTATCCCAATATTGACATCCCCTTAGTTACTAATTATTCCTTATTAAATACTTTGTTTTATATCCTTTGTTTAGGATCCTTAAACTCTATCACTTTTTTTGTAACTCAGTACAAGTTTTTACCAGGATTCTGTAAAATTATATTACAGACTGTACCTACCTTTTTATACCTTCTGAATCTTAGCCCTAATGCTTTACATGCTTTAGTTTATAACCTTTCACCATTATAGGCAAGACCTTACACCTTCCCTCTAAGCCTGTGGGCTGTCTGCCTTCAAGTCCTCAAGAACCCCCCACAGGAAGGATCCCTGCCATGTGGGTCAAAAAATTGAGCTAGTGCAACACAAGTACTAACTCAGGAAGGAGACGGAAGAGAAGAGAATCATGGTGAGGTTGCACTGACACAACCAGTTCAAGTAGCACAAGGTGCAAGGGCACTGTCAGGAACATTAATTTCATCATTCCTTCCAACCTTGAAATCAACAGCTCAATCTTTGTAAACTCCTTCCCTATAGGGTGTAGCTTCACTCCTAAGAAGAAATTTTAGTATGTAGCATCAGCTCCAAATTACCTCTTGAAGTTGAAATTATTCAACAACGTCAACCCCTCTTGGTAGGGATGGGGATCAAACCCAGGATCTCTCTCAATAACAACGGGTGCCTAAGAACAATTAGTAACATTACTGATTCAAAAGACCTGCTTTTCTTACCTAGTAGTAGCCAATCAAACTGTTTGAATTTGATTTCAAGTTAAAATTCAAAAGCGTATAGTAACAACGCTATCAAATCTGCTGTAAGCTCCATAAACTCTAAGGCTGCTGTTCCCGGTTGTGGTTCCCCTATCCCTGGACCCAGAATATGTGGGGCCAGTGGGTATAATTCCTCAACTGTTTAACAAACAGCTTGGGGATATTGGGGGGTACAAGGTTATAATTGTGTGTTTTAAAATTACATATTTTAGAATAACTATTGCTCCCTTCTTAGGGATCCCCTTTCCAAACTCCCCAAGCTCCAAATTTCCCCCTCAATTTACTCATTTCCATTTCCAGATTTCAACAGCAATTTTACTCATCAGTTGCTATATAAGCCTGATAGAGTCAGCCTCTATTTCTTGTTCAGTTAATAAAGTCAATTCCCTATACACTAGTTGATTTTATTTTGCTTGTTTCCTTAATCTTGAAACCCAACACCATGAGATTTCCCAAGTCCTCCCAATGGGAGCTATTTTGGTATAAATGGTTGGTTTGGTTGCTCCTTGTGCAGGCCTGTACAGCGAGCATATTGCTTGGAACCAAAGCCAATTCTGGGTCGTCCCCTCCCCAATACCTCAATAAGTTGTGGCGCTGGGTGATACCAGGTGTATGGTTCACTTCCACGCCATTGTCCCAGAATCCCCCCATTACAGAGAAACTGTCAGGATTGACAATTCTTCTTCTCTGGAAACCTGGGCCTGGGAGCAGGAATCAAACCCCGACCCTGGATTCCTTCAGGCCGCTGGGCCTGTAAACTGCAGGACTGCCTGCCCACGTTTTTCTGGGATCAAGCCCCCACAAGCTGATACCAAGAATGTTGACCCATGTGGTAAAAAGAGTCAAACCAAAGAAATCATCGCACCAAATGGAAGATTAATCACAGCGCCTAATGGAGGTACTGATTTGGCAACTATTAGCTTCATGAGTTTGAAGTCTATACCAGTAACCAATCAGGAGCCAACCCAGGAAAGAGGCACAGGCCTGCATCCTGGTCCCATGACCTCAACTCTAAAGCAAGATAATCAGGTAGCCAAATCAAGATTCTTGACCAATGAAAGAACTCCCAGGCCAAGTGCCATTTTGCCGCCTTTGGACCCAAGCACTCAGTTCCCCTGGCCCTGCCCTTCCCAATGCCCTGATGAACCCCCCATGAAAAATGTTAAGCTTGTAGGAGGGTACTATATAGACCCAAGGACCCTGCACTCCAAACTTATTGGATTTTTCAAATAAAGGTTATGTTAATTTTGCTCATACAGCTATTGCCTTATTTTGTATTTGCTGTCTACCAATTCAGTTTGAGATCTCCTGGCCCGCCTGCCCCACTGCCAACTGTTTTCCATCCTCCTGGTGTTCCCTTTGGACCCGTTCATTTTACCAACTACCCTCTGAAGTCTGAATACAAGGAATACACCCCAGAAAAGATACTCAAACTCAATCCCCTGGCCTGCATACAATCCGCAGTTAGATACAACCGACAAGGCCCGTGGATATTTTCAACACCCAAGTTGTTCAGGGGGAAATTTAACTATCTCCCTGCTTACAACCTGTCCATGGAACCGCCCGTGACCCCAAAACCTATGCCCACTTCTTTGCCCGACCTCCCAACCAACCATTCTGGCAAGCTGTTTGGGATTGTGTACATCACCCTCACAGGGGTGATTGACACTATAATCCTGGCCGCCGGCTTTGGTCTTGGGTGTGGTAGTCTGCCTCCTACCTTTTAAAGGTAGCTCTTCTCTTCTGGTGGGCATTGCCTGCAAAAAACCCAGCCCAAGTTACCCCTGAAAACAACAGGCCGGCCACCCAAGACTAGATCCCTGACAGAAACCGCGTGTTATGGGCACAAGTCAGCCTGCTTTGCCCTCCTTATTCCATCCCTTGGCTTTTGCCTTCCTTCTTAGTTACCTAGGAACCTACTTCCTTTTGGGAAGATTCAATCCACTCCTTGGTAGATATTGTATAATTGGAGAACTATTCCACATGGGAATGGTCTCTGTCCCTATTGGCTCCCTAGTCATAGGGTTGAATTCATACGCAGCCATACACCTGCTAGGTGGTATGTTTCTGAGCAGATGGGTTCCTGACAGGCACAGAGCATTAAACCTAGGGCTTTTAAGCTGACCAGAATTCCAACCAAGGTTTTCACGTCCAAAAAAGTTAGAAAAAAGAGGATTGAGCTTACTTCTTTTGTATTCAACTCCATGTACCGCCAGGAATCAGTCCTAACAGCCATAATGAAGAAAATTAAGCCTGTGCTTGACACTAGCTACAAGCCCTACATGAGTGATGACAAAGGGCAAGATGACGACATCAAGCCACAGTATTTCTAAACCACAAAAGAGCAGAAGGTGCTGAAAAAGATTGGTGCATTCTACAGCCAAGTGCCTATGTCCTGTGTTGTGGCTGAGCCTGCAGAGTCTGTGCCCACCTCCAAAAAGCCCAAGTACTACAACATTTCCAACACCATCTGTGAGACCTTTATCAGGATCATCAAGGAGACACATGACTACAAGAAGGCCGCAGAAATTGTTGGTATTTCTGCAAAATCTGCTCATAGGCTCTATAGTACATACCTGGAAACAGGTACTGTTCTTCTTTTGGAGAAATCCAAGCACAAGCCAACCCTATTAGGCAAGGAACACATGTGAGCAATAAAGCAAGGAATCTCCCAAAACTGCCATCTTGAACTGGAAAATATACAGGCTATAGCTTATATGTTTTTAATTATGGTTTCTATTTCATTTTATTAATGTGTGGTTAGAGGATTTGGGGTATATCCATACAATTGGAATAGCCCAATGAACATTGAGACCTGTTAAAAATGTTCTGACACATACACCCCGCTAAAGGAGAAGAACACAGTAAAGTTCTACTACATTGACAAATTGTCTTTTGCATTATCCATGCGCAACAAGTATGGCTATGTGCCTAAAGATAAAAAGAATGGTGTGTCCTGATGTTAAGATTTTGTGTTCTTGAGGAAGAAGGATTCTTTTTATTAAAGTATTTGGACATGTTGATAGAAGGGATCTGTATGAAGACAGATATACTTCCAATTGGTGTTTGGTGTATTTGTAGCAACTGACAGAGTTTTGTTCTTTGTTACTAGAGCCAATTAGTTAGGGAGACTCTATAGTCAGTTGACGCAACATCAGCAGCTTTGGGCAGAGATGGTTTGGCAAGATCTGGAAAGTATCAATAATACACTCTTATTGACTACTTGACACTACTATTTGATGAGGATTAATGTGGATTATTATTAATTGTCTGTCTTCCAAGTGATCTTGAAAGGGCTTTCTGTAGCATAGCAGGCTGCAGCTAGACTAGTATCTAGCTGCAAATAACTCTTACTAGCTAGTCTATTATTCACAAGCTACTAGTCTTAACTCCCAGAGTTGGATTCCAAACCTGAATAATGGTTTTGGAATGAGGAAAAATCATATGCCTAAAATTCTCTCTTCAGCATAGATTTCTCCTTGACTCAGTTGCAACAAACTAAGTTGTGTCAGAAATATTCCTGACAACAACCTTTGTCAAGACAATATGTTGTGCACAATTAAGCTCAAAAGGCAAGAAAAAAATTGCAGCAGTTCCCACTGATTGGGGAAACTGCCGCAAAATAGCCAGCAGACAAAAAGGAATTTAAAATTTTAAAAGTTTTAAACTCTGGGTTTTATACCCCGGCTGCCAGCCATCCGCAGACCGCACACTGAGCCTGGCGGCTCACTCGCCTGCTCCTGCCAGCCAGTGGGGGACGGCGCACCCCCCACGGCAGGGCCGTCTACCCCCAGCTGGATGGGGAAATTGCCCAATTGGGAATCCAAACAAGGCAATTTCTCCAAGTTCAAAAATGGGGGAACTGCTGCCCAAATTTGGAATCTACCTAATTTGGAGGGGGTTGACAAGCAGCCCAGCACTACAATTAATTGATCAACTGCAAAAGCTGAATTTGAATGCATCAAAGTGCCTGAAGATGCTCCAATTCCATACAATGCCAAGGATAACAATTCATTGCCTACCAAACCACTCCCATCCCAATCCCAAATGGGAAGTCCAGACAGCACCAATTGTTTGGGGTTCCCTATCCAATGCTTTGTATTATTCATGCCCCACTAAGGATGATAGTATATCATAAATCTCAATCACTTGATGGTAGTTTGTGCTATCATTGATTGAAATTACCCCTCAATAGTATCACATAAATCAATTTAAAGACTTTAACTTCAAGAAGTTAAACAAGACACTAAGCTTTGTCTGCCCTTTCCCAGGATCAGGAGATGAATCACCTAATCTTCTCAGCTGTTCTAACAGCCTGTCTAGGGATTGGGGGCCACCAATCCACTCAACATCATGGGCCATTCAACAATCCATCTGGCTAGTACTACAAAGAGCTGGCGCAGCTTGACTCCTCTGAGCGGTACTCCTGGCCCACACTGGTGTTGCCCCGCTCCACCCAGCACGTAGCAATATACACCTTTGTATTCTATGTGCTTACATACTTCACTGGTAATTTCGGAAGATTTAACATACACACCAAGGTCTTTCAATTGATGATGACGGTCTATCCAATTGTGACAGTGCTTTCAGGTTTCCAAGTTGCCAACTTGGTACCTTATTTTGCTAAAGTACTTCCCCAATTGTTGGGTCTTTACAAGTTGACATACATTAGGCAGGGTCCTGTCTTGTACTCGGTCTAATGCACACTGCGCACGAGTGGTCCTCTGTCCCATTTCTCAGTGAAACAGATTGTCAGGAAACTACTTGATAGGGAACAAGTTCCCTACCTGGTGGACTAAAGCCTCTAAGTTGAGCCCTGCAATTACTGATCCAATAGGTACTGTGATCATGGTGAGATGGCCCAAATGGCCCAAATAAGCAAATCTGCCCATAATCAAGCTGAACCAACCCAATAGATAATACCCTACCAAGTATGTCAACAGGTAGAAAGATGTGTTGGGTCTAACCAGAGAGGGCTCTACTGAAGGAGGAGGAGTAGTGTTGCGATCATAATGGAACTTTCTTCCCCAGTGGCCGGAGAGATACTTGAACCACCCGTTGGCCAGAGACTCCTTCTGGTGGGCATCATTGGGAGAGGAGTTATGCCAGTCAGTGGTGGGGGTAGGGTCTTCAAGACCTAATACAACTGTAAGCAGGAGGTCTAGAAACCAGAACAGAAATAAGATTCTTTGCTTGGTTTCAAATAAGGGATCAAAAGATAAGTGTGAGCAGGAGTAGAGTAATATAAGTCTTTATTGTTGGAACAAGTATGAAGGGTAGGAACTGCTCACTTAAATATCCAAAAATAGGGTGGAACACTTTTAAGAGGATCTTGAACTATGAGAGGATTTCCAAATGAATTTCATAAATATAATGATAATCAAGACTACCTGTCACAACTGTGCCTCAATATGAGGCTTAAAGTGTAGGATCAAGAATTGATAGGATAAGCACCAAGAGCCAGCCACAAGATTTTAGGTAATTAAGCGGTTCAATATCTTGATTAAAGGACAGATCAAGTGTGGAGCCTGGTTATCTACTATACAGAGTGGATCCAAGAGTGGCAACAAGGTTAGAGGCAACCAATCAGCTTTCAAGCGGTAAGTGACATGTGTTAATGAATTATTAACACTTGCAGAGGCAAAACCAAAGTCAGAAACCAAAGGCAAATGAATTGAATCATAATATATAGGTAATTTAAGTTGAACTTTAGACTTTAAACTAACTGTTGATTTCAATTTAGGGTTCTGGGTTTGATCCCCGTCCTGGTCCATATTTAAACAACTAAATGAATAATTCCATACTTTGTTGGTTTCTGGGTGTCTTGAAATACCTAAAATTGGATTCTTATATACAACAGAAATATTGCTGTAGTCAGGGAAGAATTCCCTGACACAGATGTTGTATTTTCCCTGTTGTATTTCAGCTGGCAGTTGGTGTTTGCCATAGTAATCCTGAATGGTTCACATTTAATTATGTGAACTTCTTGATCTGCCAATGATTTTTGACCCTGAATGTCTCAGGTATCTTCTGAATAGGGATCCTATAATTAGCTGATAGAGTTTCACACATATCCAGAATAGATATCTCACATCGGGTGGTAGCCTGTCTATTTTTAGTTTATAGCCCAAGTGATGATGAGATGGATCAGTCAACCCTGATAGATCAGGACTTCCTGACATTCTGCTTTCTTACTAGTCAAATTTAATTTAATGGGCTTTTAAAAGTGTACATTTTTAAAGTTAAGCCTGTTAAATACAAAAAATCTTCATTTAAGTTTTATTAATAAATAGAGGGTTTTTTAAATGTTTTATTACGGTAAATCTAAAAAAGTCACATATGAAGAAATTTATAGTTGGATTAAAATTGACTGAAAATCTGTTGTAGGGAAATCAGTTGACTGAACATCCTGCCCATATTTTGATGAAGATTCTTTGCCAAAAATAATTAAGCAAGCTTTGCTGTCTAATTGGCTGACTCGCTTTGTAGCAGCCTACGTAATTGTTCCACTTGCTTGTTGGCTTTCCCACAACACCAGCCAAGCCACAAAATGATATCTTTGCTCACAGCCAAGTAAGTATTCGGTATGGATTACTCAAGAAGTACTTCCAACCATATGGATTCTGGAGGGTCGAGGTTCAAGGATTTCACTTTCTTTTTTTCCAGTGATGTTGACCTTCCACTCGAGGTGAAGATGTAAGGCATAGCTTTTGTGAGCCACATTTATATTTATCTAATTGGCGCAAACTGATTCACTTTAAAAGATGTAATTTGGAGGGCTCGAGGAATCCCAATTCCTATTCTGAGCTGGTTAAAGATCCCGATTTAAGGTTAAAAGGCGTAAATCAACTGTAAGTCAGATTAGCTACACTTAAGATAATTAGAATAAAAGCCTTTTACTCTACCTGCTTTCTTGTTTACTTTTAACTTACCTGGGTTAATATTTTCCAGAGGCCGAAAATCTGACCTTTATGTGGAATGCTATGTTGCTTCTGACCACTGCGACTCGCTAACTTTGTCTCATCGGACTCGCTATAAGACTTTCACTCATTCTTGGAGGTATGTGGCTTCAAAAAGGGCTATATTGTTTCTTTTCAGACTAAGCCCTTGAATATCTTTTACTTTTAAAATTCAATCCTAAAGCGTGATGCCTTTGGCAAATACAGTATATTTCTTTTGATTTAGTTATAAATAGTCATTTTTACTTAATTTTGTATCTCTACGTGCCTTTGAAGCCAAGAAGTTTTATCTTCTTTCTTTGTGCTTTCCTTATAACAATATTGCCTTTTGATGTAAGAAAATATTTTAACGAGTTTTTATAAAAATAATATTAAAGCTTTCTCTGAACCAACTTCAAATAAGAAAGTGTTTATTGGAGTATTTGTCGGCTAAGTAGGCCAATTTAATCAGGGGATTTTTAGTCACGGCCCTGATGGAGAAATATATTAGGGTAGGCTCTCCTTTAAGCTTTGGAGTTTCAAGTAATTGGATTTCTTCCTTGCAAGTTTTTAACATTTCGATGTTACGAAAATTTTAACTATTCTTTGAAGCTCAGGCGAACTTGGATTGTTTTTATGTCCCTTAAAATAAATAAATGATTTTTATTGCTTAAAAAGAAGCTAAAATTTCAAATAGCTGGAATGAAAAACTCACCCTTCCTGTCAAAATCCGGAACCTTCCTCTTGACGCTAGATTGGTGGTTACGGTTTGGGATATCGTGGGTCCATCGAAACGGGCACCAGTCGCTGGTGCTACTCTCCCGCTTTTTTCTTCTAACTGGTACGACAATGTAGTTATAAATGCTAACTTTCAAAGTAAATTGAGACGTGGCCGTCAAAAATTATATCTTTGGCCTGATAAGGAAGGTGATAGTAGCGCTAAGTGCTCTACTCCAGCTAAGCCCGAAGGATATGATGAGATCGATAGACTTGAAAAGGTAACTTTCATATTTGATGGAAAGTGCATGTTCTCATAATGCCATAGCTTCAGAAAAAGCAAGAGGCAGGGGATATACCCAAGGTTGATTGGTTGGATAAGTTGGCGGTCCAGGCCATTGATAAAATTCGAGAGGTTAGATGAATGTTTTCTTTTAACAAAGTCAGAAAGAAATCCAAAAAACAAATAAGCTTCACCTTTACATTGAACTTCCCAAGTTCAACTTCCCACTGGTGTTCCATGAGACGGTAAACCCCTAACTATTCGGCTCTCATTTCCCCAGGAGGCATCTCTCCCTAAGGGCAGCAGCTTTCGAAGCACGAGTTCTGGACCGTTGGGAATCACTGCTGCCGTAGTAGACTTGGAGATGTTTAAAGACAATCTAGTTGAAGCCAAGCATCGGCGCTTGGTGCGTTCACATCGTGCTGATATCTTAGACAAAGAGCTTAAACCCAATGCTGACCATCGTGACCATCTCAACGTATTGCTTTTTCTAGTCACCGCTAACTTTATAGACTGTTCTTAAATACCCGCCAGCAAGGGCGCTGACTGCTGAAGAGAAGGATCTTCTTTGGAAATTCAGGTTCTATTTGACTCAAAATAAAAAGGTACTTTATTCTAAGTCATTTCTAATCCTTTGTAGGCTTTGACAAAGTTCCTTAAAGGAGTGGTCTGGTCTGATCCTCTCGAATCTAGTCAGGCCGCTCAGCTTCTCGAAAGTTGGGCGCCTGTTGATGTAGACGATGCTATCGAACTCCTAGGGCCCGAGTTTCAAAATGCTGCCGTCCGAGCTTATGCCGTCTGCCAGCTGCAAAAGGCATGCGACGACGTAAGGAGCGATCCATGCTTTTGTTTATTGTTTAGGACCTTCTTTTGTACTTGCTTCAGCTTGTTCAGGCTCTGAAGTTTGAGCAGAAAGACGTACAATCATCTTTACAAGACTCGCTGGCCGAGTTCTTGATAAAGCGAGCCTTGAAGAATCCCGTCTTAGCAAGCCGCTTTTTCTGGTATAGCTCTATCAAGGCGAATCTAAACATCCAAGGTATATCAAGGTAGAACGTGGCGATAAGAAGTATGGCGAAGTTTACTCTTCAATCGACGCCAAGTTCCGACGGAGTATTCGTAGACTTCCTGACGGTACGCTGAGACTGGATGCGTTAGAACGGCAAGGCCAACTAGTGGACTGCATTCTAAACCTCGCTCGAGGCATTCGCCAGTCCAAAGACCCGCTTTTTAAGAAAATTGAAAAATTACAAAATCAATTCCACGATACCAAACATGGGCTGCATTCTCTGCTTCCTGTGCCTCTTCCGTTGGATGCAAACGTGACAGTGACTGGAGTCGTTGCAGGTATATATTTAAGCATTCTAATAGGCTTACAGTAGAAAAATGCAGTATCTTTAAAAGCAATCTTCTGCCTATAAAGCTTGTCTTTCAGACCGAGGCAGGGGATTATCCTCTGATGTTCAAGCATGGCGATGACTTGCGACAAGACCAGCTGGTGATTCAGATAATCATGCTGATGGATAACCTCATGCGGAAGGAAAACTTGGACCTGAAGCTGACCCCATACAAGGTGCTAGCTACTGGCCCTGACCAGGGCATGATTCAATTTGTCCCTTCTCAGGCCCTAGCTAGTATTCTGCAGTCTTCATATTCCAGTTTGCTGGCTTTTCTGCAGCAGAACAATCCCGATGCCACTGCGCCTCTTGGGGTCTCCCCAGTTGTTATGGATAACTACTTACGTAGCTGTGCCGGCTATTGCGTCATCACATACTTGCTAGGAGTGGGTGACCGCCATCTAGATAATTTGATGCTCACTGATGACGGTACTGCTTCCAAAGTTCACCACTAACCTTCAGGCAGGCTCTTTCATATCGACTTTGGCTACTTTCTAGGCCGCGACCCAAAGCCTTTCCCCCCGCCTATGAAACTCTGCAAAGAAATGATTGAGGCAATGGGTGGTAGCTCCTCGGTGCAGTATACCAAGTTTTTGACTTATTGTTTTGTTGCCTTTAATTCTCTACGGAAATCTTCTAGTCTCATTCTCAATCTGCTTTCTCTTATGTTGGATGCCAATATTCCTGATATTGCAATTGAGCCAGACAAGGCCGTTATGAAGGTAGCTGGGTTTAACTTATTCTTTTAACGTTTTAGGTTCAAGAGAAATTTTGTTTGGAACTTACCGATGAAGAGGCCAACCAGCACCTCCGCGCAATTATCCAAGAGTCTGTTTCGGCTCTATTCCCCCAAGTCATCGAAACTATTCATAAGTGGGCTCAGTACTGGAGAAAATAGTGTTCTGTTGGGGCTCAATCTTTACTGCTCGCCCAACTTGCTTTCCATTTTTAGCTCAAACTTTTAATTTTTTCACAATATTTCTTATAGAAACTTTTTTTAAATTGGAAGCATCCTGAAATATTTTTAAACAGCCATAATATAACAAGAGTGAGTATTAGTCCCTATTTTTTAGGCTGTATATTATTATATCTTCTAATGCAGAATTCTTGATTTACTTCTTTTCTAACTTTTTTGCATAGTAAAAGTACAATTTTCTAAACTCAGCAACTTTTACTGTAAAGATTTTCTACAATACTATTATGTATAAACTTCTGAGAATAATATAGAATGAGAAAATTTTAGGAGATAGTGATACTTCTAAGATATAGAGTGGGCTTTTTGTGGCTAGAAGTGATGCCAAACTCTGTCCATGCGATTGTATGAAATCTCTGGGAAACTTCACATTAGAAGTTGGGATTTTGCCCTAGTAGAATCTTTGCATCAGATCTAGGGCCACCTTTTCAAGGTTTTCTGAAACACTTCTCAGAAGAAAATTTAAAAAGAGAATAATTAAATAAGTTACACCATCCCCCTGGGTGTCAGGATTACTCCTAACATAAGCCTAGCCCCTTTCCACCTGCCCATGTCCAGAATTCTACCTCCCCTTGGGGTAGATTACATTCTGATAATGCGGGGAATACATAATACATTTCTGGATTCTAAGTCTTTCTCATCAGAAACATACAGCCAACAAGACAGCAGGAGAAAATAATGCTAATATCTTCTTCAGGCTCTCTTTCTAGCCTACCTTCAACCTGTGCTGAGAAAGAAGCCACACTGAGTCTTGAACAGGCACTGCTTTTAATAGAGCATTTCAATAGCTCCCTTTTGGAAGTAAAAATAGTTATTTTACTTTCTAAACTGTGGTGGTACTGCAATGCTCACAAAGATACAGGAAGGAGTAAAAGAGTGTGACTTCAAAAGAGCTTCTATCAAAATAAGAGTAAGAAAATCACTAGTACTGGGCTGCTAGAGCAGGAGACAGTATAACACACTTTGATCAGGCCTAGGGCACTAACTCTAAATGTTTGTACAGCAGGGAGATCTTCCTGTTACCCTTAGCAAGAAGGCAACAGGGAAGCAGAGTCAAGGAGAGTCTGATATAAGGGGCTTGGTTGTTCAAGTGTTGAAGCAGCAAGCCAACTGAGTGCAAGTAATAAGAGTGAGCTAAAGAGTCTCCTTTATTGCAAGTAAAGGGGAAGTTATATAGGGGTAGGAATAATGTGCATATCACATGCAGTCTCATGGTACAGACTGGAATACATTTCATCTGGAAGTGATACAATTCAACAGGTTTAACTTACATCCAACCAACTGTCAAAACTTCAGGCCCAACCTCCCAACAAGGTTTCGAGTAAGCAAGTTTGTGACCCGCAACCCGATTATCCGGCCACTTGAAGCCAGACTAGGAAGTCAACTCGAATTGCCAAATCCAACAACATGAACAAATGCTGATCCCTTATGGTGGATACCTTGTTTTGGCGCTTGACTCATTACCAGGATCAAGCCACCCCCTTCATCATCCCACTGTGTGATCAACCCTATCATGTTCCTGTTATCCATGACTCACATTAACTATATAATCAATATCTTTCAATAAAGAATATTATCTAGTTTCTAAATATTTTCCCCCTGTAACTCTGCTAAAACAGCACAGTTACAACACAACCCTTTCTGAGCCTAACTAACTAGGTAGAGCTTAACAGGTTAAGGCTAGTTAGTGAGCTGTTCATCCTAATAGCTGATTAACAGGTATCACTGACACAATCCAAGATGAATCTAGATCTTTAAATTCAGAAGAGTTTCTATCACATTCTCTCTTCAGGTTTCTAATGGGAAACTCTTTTTGGTTTAGATGAAACTTAGCACCCCTGTAAAGCTTAGCACTCACTTCTCATTGGTCATGGGTTCAGAAGCTAAGCCATCTTATTATCAGGTGAATGAAGAAGTATGAAAGCTCTTTTTGTCACCTAAAAACTCAGTAACCACAGGACACAGTCAAGAAATCACATTTGGATAGCCTTGAAGAATATCAGGCATTTTTCATTGCCCTGCCTCTTCATTTCTGCGGGGAGCCATTTTCTTGCAGTAGATCTTCTCAGCTTTTCCAATAAACCTGGTAGTTTCAATGAAGTGTTCATAATACCAGAAACGCTCTGTGCCCTCTTACCATCCCAAATAGCTCACAGGTCATCCAGTTCAGGCCTAGCCTATTTATCAAGTGTTCACAAGCTCACCAGGTAAGTTTTTCCCACATCCCTCTACTGAGGACTGTTTTTAGATCATTCATATAAGTAAACCTTCTGTTATGATAAGTCTAACAGGATTACAAAAAAACTAGTCCACTTTAGGCTTTATTTTTCTCTATATTTTTAAAAGCATGCCTTTTTTCTGCATTTATACCAACCCTGAGTGACATATCTGCTCTTCTTATCAGACCTGACTTTTCTGCTCTCATGCCAGAATCTCTGACATGCATCACCTGTTTCTGTCTATCCTTGTTATTGCCATGTTGGGCTGTAAAAATTTACAACCAAAATATCAATGCACTACCGGTGCAATACGTTAATTCAAAAACGCCAGAGCGAAAGACGCCATCTCAAAATTTTTTCAAGATGGCGTTGTGATTTACATTAGCAAAACTAAAAAAACTTAATAAAATTTATTAAATAGTTATTTTTTACATATCAGTTTCTAATACAGCATCTCAAAAAACTGCATCACAGAAACACTATCTCAAATCAAAATAAAAAGAGTGTTATCCAAATAAGATTTTTTATTATAAAAACACTTAATAAATATCCTAAAATACGCCATCACAAAAACGCTATCTCAAATCAAAATAAAAAGTCTGTTATCAAAATAAGGTTACCAAAACTTCACAAATTCAACTGCAAAACTAGCCAGCTTTAAGCGCCGCTGCGCCGCCTTTAACAAATCAAAAACACCGTGGCGCCAACTTGGGATAGTCTTGGGCGCCACCGCGCCGCCTTGCAAACATCTTTTATGCCGCGGCGGCGTCTTACTATTAAATTTAGTGCCGAGACGGCGCAAAATTTTAATCCCCAACATAAAAACTCCACTAATCAACAATATTTCCATAAGCACTAAATTTAGAAGATAATTACAACAATTAAAAACTTAATATAATAAAAAATAAGAACTAAAAAATAATAGAAACAATAAAAAAGAGGATAGGCAAAGCAAGTTTATTGCAATAAAAGGCAGGCTGTGTGGGATTAGTCCCTTGTGTTGCGGGCGCCTCCACACTGCTGAGCAGAAGACGTGGCAGGAGGAGAGGACTGGCGGTTGGCGGGGCGGGGATGCTTGGCAGTGCGCTGGATGGTAATCACTGGGCGCTCATAGGTGGGCATCATGTAGCGGTCATTGTCCAGGCGCTGGCGCACGTGAGCCAGGATCACCAGCATTTGGGCCCAGGCCAACTGGGAGTTGCACGACATAGAAGACCAGTTGCACAGGGGAAGGCAGATCTGACTGCCTGGCACCAAACGGCCCCAGCCACTACAAGCAGAGAACACAGCACTTATGGTGAAGCAGTCCATCAACACATCTTCCATGTAGAAATATGATAGCGGTAGGGGGGCGCAGAGTTGATAAGCCAGGGAGCGGTAATGCTCCAGGCAACAACCAGCGTACCCGGGATGGCCAGGCTAGCAACTTTTGGGAGGATACCACATAAAGTGGCAAGTTGCGGCAACCAAAGAAAGGTAGAGGGAAGCATTGCCAGTGATAATGGCTTGAAGAAACACCTTGAACGTGGTGGAAAAGCAACAGTTGGTGTTGGCTTGGATGGGCAAGTCCAAGGTCTGATGGAAGCTGTGATCTGCTGCAAGCTCAAGAGCCCAAACCCAAGCCACCTTGTCAATATACTCATTGCGGACAGCAATGGTATGCACATGTTGCGCGGAAATCTCACTGGGGGGCAGGGTAGCTGACTGTAGCCCTAGACACACCTTAGCAGCCAAACAGGAGGCATCATACCAGCTGTGGTATAACTCCCCTGCCCAAATTAGGGTCATTGCATCCTCGCCGGAATGTAGTGCCTGTACAAAGCTGTACATTGTCTTCTTGTGGTGGCAGATCCCAAACTTGCTAAGGAGGTTGGGGTAGTCTACCACCACAAGGTTGGAGTTGCGGCGGGCGCAGAGCATTGAAGATGGGGTAGGGGAAGCGCACCAGTGGAAGAAAGGCGTTGAGAAAATGGGTGCTGAGCACCAGAAGGATTGCCGCTGGGGGCGCACTGCTGACAGGAAGTGGCTCTTCAAACATGGAGTCCTCATCAGGGAAATCCCCGGCACTAGAGTTTGGCGCAGTACTACGCTCAAAGGCCGCCATGGTGGTTGTGCAGTTCTGTTTTCAAAACTGTGGGTCACTGGCCCGAAGTCAATTCAAGAAAGCAATACAAACTGAGTGCGGCATTTTTTGAAAAGTGTGCCGCTCTGCTTTGTTCATTGAAGCCATCATTTTGTTGTAGGCTTGGCGCATGTTGGTGTTGCTGTTGTTGTTGGTGTTGGGATTCATCTTGGAAAGAAAGAAAGTAGTGTTTGGTCAAATGGGGGGATATGTTGGAAATTTTGACCAAGCAATGATGCCAATTATGACGGAGCTCACGGATTAGGATTACAGCAGCCAACTCCATAAATTAGCAGTATAAAATCAATGATGCCAATTATGACAGAGCTCACGGAATAGAATTACTGCAACCTCATTGTCATAAATTTATAATATAAAATTTATATATATTAAATTGGCAGTAGATTTTGGATCATTACTGCAGAATATCCAATGACATGCGCCACCGCGCCGTCTCTATCATACATAAAGCGCCACCACGCCACACAAAAAAAGCTCCAGGCGCCGCCTTGCAAATATTTTGGATGCCATTGCGCCGCTCTACTTTTACATCAAGCGACGCCGCGGCGCTATTTTCAAATCCTTAAAATGGTTATCTAATTATTAATCATATTTCTAAGCACTAGTCTCAATAGTATAATTGAAAAAAGATATTTTGGATTGGTAGTAGATTTATAATTGTAAAGACAAAATCCAACCTACTGAAAAGCGGCGCCTGAGATAATTTTCAGTTGGCGTTGCGGTCTCTAAGCTTTAATTAAAATGGCGCGGCGGCGTGTTCTTTGATTTTTTTGTCATTATATCTTACTTTTATGTGATTAATACAAGCCATTCCCTTATTAATTGGGAATAAAATATGGTATTAATTTAAGACCTACATAATAAATTAACCCAAATTAGCGCCACTTTGATAGTACTACCCCTCTGCAACACAGTCATTCAAAAATCCACATTTAATATGCTAGCCTTATTCCTTATATTATGTGAACTTTGCTATCTGGGTTTCAATAATACAATGTTTTACTAGTGATTTTATTTAGTAATGAGGGTATTTCTGTTGTGCAAAATGTACCCATTACAAAATCTACTAAGCAACTAAGCGTCCAATAGGAGTGGCACCCACCAATGTGGCACTAAGAATTAACCTGTTTTAGCATGTGGTATCATAGGACGCTATAAAGAGCACACCATCAAAAATTGACTGTTTCCACTTTTACAAAGTACAGTTCAGCGTCAAATCTCAATTAAATAAAAAATGTAAGAAACCGTCTGAAACTTTGCATTTATGTATTTTTTTATCTCCTCTAAACAACTGGGTACTTTTTAACCCCAGTTGTATAAGCTAGTTTTAAAAATATTCAAGTTTTACTCTTTGGCCCGGTTGAGGTAGCTCCACCAGAAGTTTGTTAATTTAATATAAAAAATGGTCAAAATCACTATATTTTTGAGCTACAGCATCTCAATTACGTCATCTTGAAAACACCATTTCACTTGCCAGTTTTCAGTCAAAACTCACAGTTTTGCATACTTGCGCTACTAATAAATTTTTAATTTTTACAGAATAAAAAACATAATAATTTTGATGGTATATAATTTAAGAGTTTCTCTACAATTCCATGTAAAAATATTGACTACTTTTATATTTAACACATTCTCATTTTTCTCTTTAAAAATTCTCTCCAAAATTTGAACTTTTTTGACGCAAATTTGCTCTTAGATGCCTCCCAAGCCTACCACCAACGCTAACCCCAAGGCTTTCAAGAGCACAGCCGCTCAGGCAAGAAAGACCAAGGCTACCTTCTCCAAGAAGACTCCTAAAGAAAAAACGCCTGCCAAGACCCCCACACCTTCCCCCAAGCCTGAGGCTGATAGCCCCACCCCTCCCCACTCTCCCTTTGTCTACTCCCCCTCTGATCTCCATGAGGAGCACATTCACTCCAATGATGAAGATGAGAATGAAAGAGTCTCCAAAAGCAACTCTGGTGACCATGGTTTTGCAGCCTCAGAGGAGGAGCCTATCCTAGAGTGGGACCTACATGCAGTTGCCAATATCTGCAACATCAATGGGCAATTTATAGTTCCAGCTATTTTTCCTGACTTTTTTCCCATTATGACCAAGAAGGGGGGTGCTGGCTTTGTCAAGGATGGCTTCCTTTTCATATGCAATGACCAGAAAAAAATATGGCAAACCATCACTACAAATGTGATAGTCCAGGTTGCCCTGCGCAATTAACTACAATTGGGTTTACCCAAGTCAAGGAGCTCACCATTGAGCATGACTGTTTGGGCTCTGATATGATTCTTTACTATCTTATGCGCTGGTACCTTTGCCAAGCCATTCCTTTCAACAAGGACTTGACTTCAACTGAGCTTATAACCCATGCTCTCCTTTACCTGAATAAGGATCAGAGAGAGGAGGTTGGAGAAAAGACCAGACTCTAACAGTATGTGACTGATTAACGGTCAATTGATGCCAATATTGGCGTCAGCGCTAGAAGTATTGATGAGCTTGTACTTTTGGAAGTCCAGAAGACTACCATGCTTGGAAAGCCCTTTTTGCTACACAACAACAGGCAAGGTTCACCAAACCATATTTTGTGCTTTTCAACACAAGAGGATCTTGTACGCCTTTTAAAGTGCAATACCTGGTTTGCCAATGGGACTTTTGCCTCTTGTCCTAAGCTATTTTATCAGCTTTGGGCCATTCATGATCAGGTCAATGAACATACAATCCCCTTTGTCTTCTTTTTTCTCCCTAATAAAAGGTAAGAGACTTACATTCACGCCTTGAATATACTCAAGCAAAAACTGGATGCCATCTTGCCTACGCTTGAAGAAGAGCCAACCAAGAAAAGGGGCCGCAAGAAGAAGAAGGCCAGCCCAGAGGCTACCCAAGAGCAACATGCCATAACCAAAAAAACTCCTGAGTTCCTTCCTTATCACACCACATTGATGATTGACTTCAAGGCTGCACAGGCCAACACTTTTATCAAGGTATTTAGGAGCAGGCCCCAAGGCTGCTTCTTTCACTACCACCAGGCTCTGCGCAAAAACCTGATGAAAAACCCAGCCCTCAATAAGCTGGTATACAAAGATGGTACAAAGGAGGCCAGAAAGATATTCAATTTCTTTGCTGCTCTGGCCATGGTCAGAAAGGAAGAGTTTAATCTTTTTTATGACAAGCTTCTCAATGACAATTACATTCTTGAGAACCAAGAAGCCTTTGCTCCTTTTATACAGTATTTTGAGCACCAGTGGGTAGGTGTATTCCAGGGACATTGCCGCATCTGCAAGGGCGGCAACTCAATTAACTGGAACTGCTATAATCAGGTCAAAGCCGGTGTAACTAAGACCACCTCCTCACTTGAAGGTTGGCATAACTAATTTTCCCGCCTGGTTAAGGCAAAAAAGCCTATGTTCAATATGATCATCAAGAAGCTTAAGGTTCAGCATGCGCACAGGGATCAGCTATATTTCTAGGCCGTCAAAGGCAAAGCTTTTATAGCCAAGCATGCTGGCCAGCAGGTCAAGTTTGCAAGTGTTACAAAAGCGGCTTTGGCCTATTACACCAGAGAGGGCCGCCTTACCCATCTCAAAGGTATTGCCACAGCCCTTGGATCTAATGTATAATCTACTTTCTTTAACAATAAACTTCTTTTTTTAAATATTTGATTTTAACTTTTAATATTTATATACATGTTTAATATAGTGTTAAAATTTAATACAAAAATAGCACCGTTTTAGGATGTATTGACTTTGGAGCTTTGTGCACTATAGTTGGTATTAGCTGACCCCATATTTTTATTGTAGATTTGAAATTCTTGGATGATTTTGAGTCTAGTCAAATGTTTTTTATAGTTTTTGAAATTTTTTTGGCTTTTATCAATATTTTAAGTTATCTGGCACAGTTTAGCCATAAATCCAAGATAGCGTTTTTGAGATGGCTTTTTTGAGATGGCGTCTTTCTAGATGGCGTTTTTGAGATAGCGTCATTTGAATTAACGTATTGCACTGCACTACCCAGTATTATCAAGCCCAACAGATCTCATATGATATTATCATAGCTTTAAAATATGCCGCCAGCTATGCTAAAATAGACTTGTTTAAGTAAAACAATTATAAAGATAAAGGTGTTCTTTTCTGTGGTTTCTTCCTACCTTTGGATCCAAGTGATCTCTCTTTTATCTTTGACATATGTGGCCTCACATACCTTTTTTAATTACCTTATTAATGCATTTTATGCTATTTTGGCTGTTTAAAATCCTGGCTATTTTATATCTTCTCAATAATAAATGAATTGATGTGGTAGAAAGATCAGCAACAATTAACCAATGCAGCAATCAAGTGATTGTGTCATGAATGACATTTCAATACTTGTATTGAAAACCTGGGAATTGAAACCCGGGTCTCAGGGAAAGCCTTATGTTGACCAGAGTGAACAGGAAACCGCCCAACTGCCAGTTGGGTCAAAACTTGGACCACCAGAGATAGATGACCCCAAACAGGGGGAATGGAAACCTGCCAACCTGCCAAGCGTCAATACTGGAGGTTCAAAATCAACATTGGAGACCCTGAGATCAAACCCCAACCCTCCAAAGACTACTCAAGTCACACAAAGTGGACAGGAACCTGCCAACCCGTTAAATTGCAAACCCAAGTTGACAAGTTACTCTGAGACCCGCCAGTCTCCCAAGAACAATTCCCCAAATGGTCACCAGATTGCTGCCAACCTTGCGCCACCAAAGATCCGGACCTATCCAGAGGTTGTAGCTTTCCTTAAGGAGGTTAAAACAAAACTTACTGTTAACTCTGCCAATGACCACCAGCAGCCGCCAGTCTTCCGTCCAGAATAGGTAGTACAATTGAATTACTCAGGTGACGTGGTGAACAGTAGCGGCAGAACAAAGCATTGCCACTTCTATTCACCAGAGCAGGCACAACCTGGATCTGCCGCCCTCAAGATTCTAAGCCAAGATCTATGCCCTGCCAGTGCCTTGTCTGTCAACCTGAACCCTGAAAAAATCAAAGAATCAAAAACCCATGGTATAAAAGCCCCAGCGGTATGGTGATGACCATATTGTCATTTTTGATAATAAAGTTTTATGAACCTTTGGTTCAAACAAACCTTACCTTATCTAGTCTTAGTGATCTTCCATCTTAACTCCAGCCAAGTAGACCATCAGGAAATCACCCCCTCTGGAGAACAATCTGCCAACCCTCCCCAGGCACTATACCGCCCCCAGGAGCCCCCTTTGAACCTGTGCATGTTACCAAATACCCGCCCAACCCTGCCTACACAGATTACGGCTTGGAGACCATCTTCATTGCTAATCCTTTGGCAAGGACTAGAGAAACTGAATACATAGGAAGTGAAGGAAAGAGGATTGAGGTGCCACCCTTATTGTTCAAAGACAAGTACAATTATCTGCCTGCCTACTTTGTTCCCATGAATCCTCCCTTAACCCTGCAACCCAACTTCCCAATGAAGACCCCCACTGCAGCCAAGACTATATCTACCCAACTGTTTGGAGTACTCTATATTACTTTGACGGGAATGATAGACACTATGGTGCCCAATTCAGGGCCATGGTCTTTTCTTGGGCAATTTTTATCCTATATTATCAAGTTAGCACCCATCCTATGGTGGGCATTACCCTCTGGCCCAGCTGCCTAATGGAGACCCCCACCGTGGCCAAGACTACATCTACCCAACTGTTTAGAGTACTCTATATTACTTTGACGGGAATGATAGACACATGGTGCCCAATTCAGGGCCCTGGTCTTTGCTTGGGCAATCTGTATCCTATATTATCAAGTTAGCACCCATCCTATGGTGGGCATTACCCTCTGGCCTGGCTGTATTTCATCCCAAGCCAACCAATGCCTCTATCTATGCCTGGCTTCCTGACAGATTGTCTGATCTAAAAGTTGCAAGTGTTCTTTCTATGTCATTCAACCATCTTATAATGCTTCAAACCCAGCATTTGATAGTGTATTTGACAGCGCAAAAATATCAAATGCCATCTTTTCATGTCTGGTCTGCCAAACACAACATACTTTCATGAATGTTGATTCTTCCCTTATTATGAATCAATACACCAAACAAAAATCAACCCCTGGACAGCCCAACTGTGGGCTGCCAGTCTAGAAGACCAGACACCTGGCTGCCTGGGTTTTTTGAATCTGGAATCCAAGTTAAGGATTTTGATTATATCATTAATAATAAAAAATAGCTATTGTTTCACGTAAGACATCTCTTAAAAGCCCTGACAAAAGTAGAGTTGAACTCATAACAGCTTGGGGATCCATGACTTATGCTAAAGTTGTGGCCTGTACTGGGACAATTGAAACAATGACCAAATTAATAGATGTAAACCCTAATAAAGAGCTATTTTATAATATTCTGAATCAGAAAGCACTTGGCCATCCTATAAAGTCTTGCCCAAATGATACAAGCTTATACAAAATAGTGTTTAAAATGTTTATATTTAAGCTTTTTAAGTATAAAAAAGTATGTACTGTTTGAAGAAGCACCTTTATCAAACCAGCTAAAGATTTATAATTTGATAAAAAAGCAGTTGCTAAGTTTGATAATTCTAAACATACCATGTAAAAAAGTATTGAAGAGAGATTTATTAGCAACTAAGAGAAGATAATTGTCAAAATATTTTTTACAAGCATATCTTAACATGAAAGATTTCAAAACATCTTTTATTGAAAAACAGTCAACAGCAAGTCTAATAATTGTTGTCTGAATAAATTCATTCTAACTTTGCAAAACTAAAGCTAAAAATAATTGGCAAAAAATATAATTTAGCTGATGAAAAACAAAGATTCTTTAACAAAAATAAAATATTTGAAATATTTAAGACTAGATTTAAAAGATTTGAAATGATTTAAAGATAAATTAGAAATATTTATAGTCAAAAATAATAAAGTAGCTAATTTGAAAACCCCATCTAGAATTTCAGCTTAAGCTTACTATTTAATAACAGGCTTTATTTATAGAATAAAAAGGCAGTTTGACAACTGTTATGTGATATTCAGGAGTTAAGAGAAGAAGATAGGCAACTGAAAGCATGAAGGTTGTTTCAAGAAAGTAGAAAAAATATAGAGTATGCTTCTCCTGTTTTAATAGCCAAATACAGAGCTTTTTTGACTTATTTTTGAGTTTAAAACCTCAAAGAAAATCAATAAAAATCAAGCTGTTAGCTTGTTTGGTTTTGTATATCATCAGTTGAAGAACCAGAATTGAGCTGTCTTAAAATTGAAAGTGGTAGAACTTAAAACTTGAACTTGACCAGGTAAATTATAGACTCAAAAATACTAGCATTTTTATTTTTAGATGAACAAAGAGAGCATTTTTTTCTTAAAAATTATAATAACTTTAAAAATGTATGTCTTTATTCTAAAGGCAGGGTAATACACAGTCTGGCTGCCTAAATAGTGTAATAATTCCTAAAGTAGTTGAAAATACTGATAAACAGATAGCTCACAAAAAACTCTGGTTTTCACACCATCATATATTTATGATGCCCTAGGCCGGGAACTCAGAACCTTAAAAGTCCAGGAGCTTAGAAAAATGCTTTTATAAAAGATAATATAAAAATCACTTGATGTTAGATATTTGATATCATTATTTTGAAATAAAGATTAAATAAACATTTGGTCCTCTTAAGCATTACCTTATACTTTTTGTATCATTTGAACACTATCCTGACTTATTCATCCACACTTTTTGATAGTCCAGTTAACCTACCTGTGAACCATTTGTCTAACTATTTTAGACCTTCTGGCTTTTCTTATGAGCCAGTAAAGTTTACAGAATATCTCTCAACTTAAGACTATATGGGTTTTAACTTAGAGAACATTCTTTTATCCAGCTTCTTAGCTCTAAAAAACAAATTAATATAGAAAAAATAAGGTACATTATTTGACCACAAGTATTCAGCAACAAATACAGCTATTTATCTGCATAATTGGTCTTCATGAAACCACCTTGCATTCTGAAGCCCACTTACCTGCTTTTTGTTGCACTTACTGCAGAGACATTTTCTAATTAACTATTTAAAATAGTTAAAATACCCTCACAGGTCTTATCAATAATATAGTATTATTTATGGGCCCTTGATTCATGTTAGAACGTTCAGCCTTGTATCTCATCAATTAGTGTCAATTATGTATAGGCTATGCCCACTAATACACTTGAATGCCCTGGATTTTAACCTAGTGGTTCATCTTACATTACTTGATATACTGAATCTTATTTTTTTAAATACAAGTAAGATAAGGCATATGAAAGCAATTAATGCTGCAAACTGGTGTCACACTGAACAAGAATATCTTTCATTTATTTATTGGGTGTTTTAATGCATCACTAAGTTTTTTAGGCATCATCTAGATCAAGTAAGGAATCAGATAGATAATTTAAAAGCCTATCAAGGCAGTTACAATTAAATAGACATTTATGAACCAACAGAGGCTTTGATATGGACCTTATAGTGTCCAAAGCTGCTGGTAAAGTATGCCAGGACTAATATATTGAGATATATATTTCCAGGGCAGATGTGAAGCAAGAATACAGCAAAGAGAACCAAGAAATTAACTGTGGAGAGTTTAGTTATGTTGGCTTTTGATAATATACTTCTTTGGGTCTTTCCAGTTCAGGGCTAAACTTAGCAAAAGTTTCTAGTTGCCCTCAATCACAAGGAAAGCTAGAATGGTAGCCTTCAGAATGAAATCATTTATCTTAAATATTGGGAAGAAGTATCTGGCTTGTAGTTTTTGACCTGGACTGAAAAAGATAATGGTCAATTCATTTGATAAGTATTGATGATATATTCTCTCAATGATAGCACAACCTATCATTGAGAAATTGACTTTATTACATACTAGTCTTTAAAGCATAAAAGGCAGAATTTAAGCCTTGAGTTGGGTAATCATAAGTTTAGAGTGTGTTTGGGGCTCATTTTTAACAGCTGCACAACTTGTTAGTCAGGTAATAAATTAAAACCATTTTTTAGGTGATATTCAAATACCATAAATTTAGTTACAGTTTTTTGGTTCTTTTTTTCTTAAACTTCCTTATTAGTGTTTTAGAAAAGAATAATTTCATTTTATGAGGCCATGGGGCCTTCATATCACTTAATTGAAAATTCATGGTTACTTTTAGAATTATGTTATTAATTAATTGTGACCATGCCTTTTTTGTGGTTTGCCTGGATTTAGCAACTATCCCAGCCTAATGAGGCTCAGTGAGAGCAACTGGAAGAGACACTGGAAGCAAGCTGGGTGAGGGCTAGGCTAATCAGTGTGAAAATGGCAGGAAGTTGTGAATACTTCATGTGGCTAGTAGCTAGGCAGCTGGTAGTGAAACACACAGAAGTTAACAATCTATTTTTGGATACATTTTTGATTTAATACAGTAGTTTTAAAAGCTATGGCAACAACCAAAAATACCTCAGATTTAAACAAAATGATTTCAGATTTAAACAAAATCCATCTCTCAGGTTAAAATATACACTCTGTTAACAGGGTTTATTGGCGTTAATGGACAGAATGGGTCAACACAGCAACAAAAAACTCACACAAAAAGCAAAACCATTCAAAATACAATCCAAAATACAAGAATTCACAAACAAAATGGTGTGAGTTGACTTTTGGTATACACATGTTTACTATGTAAATTGGTGACAAAATACACCCAAGCAAGGTGTGTCAAAACGCAAACCAAAAACAAAACACAATAGCAACTCACTACGTAAACAAAATTGCTCACGCAATGTGTGCAATAGATTGTAATCAAGAATGATACCAAGGTATCTAAAATAAGACACGAGATCTGAAATATAAATTTTAAAAATATTGTGTTAGGTGTTTGAATTTGAATTTGGCAGTAAAATCTAGGAAAATGGGTGGATTTTTTTGAGTATTATAAAATGGGTGTTGTAAAACCAAAAACAACTAATTAAGAAATAAAAAATCTATAATTGTAATATTGGGTGGGAAAACTCTAATTAAATATCCATATTCAGATAAAAGCAAAAATTAAAATTAGGGAGCAACTTAATTGAAATTTATTTAATATTTTATTAAATTTTAAAATGGAAGGAACACAATACCAGAGTACTAATACACCTGTTGTGCGCTGTGGTTGCAGCCGCCCCCACGGTTCAAAGAATAGAGTTAGTGCAACCCAAGTGCCTACTCAAGGAGGAGACAGGAGAGGAGAGTTCCATAGTGACGCTGCATTGACATAGCCAATTCAAGGAGCACAAGCTGCTAGGGTGTGGAGCATAAACCCTTGGGTCCCCAAGCTGACCCAGAAGCCAACCAAGGTCACCACTACAAAGAAAGTTAGAAACAAGGAGGTAGAACTTACTTTTTATGTGTTTGATGTTGTGTACTGGCAAGAGTTAGTCCTGTCAGCCATGCTGGAGAAGGTGAAGCCTGTACTTGATACTAGCTACAAGCCCTACGTCAGTGATGGCAATCAGGAGAATGACAAGGAGCCCCAGTTCTATCAAACCAATGAGGGACAGCTGGTGTTAAAAAAGGTTGCAGCCTTCTATACCAAGGTACCTATGCCCTGTGCCTTGCCTAATGCCAATGAGTCAATCCCCACCACTAAAAAGCCCGCTCAGAAGCGCATCCTCAACATCAAATGCATCATCCTGCTTAATCTAATATGGGAATTGGGTGATTACAAGGTGGCTGTGGCCCTTGTTGGAGTGGATCCCAAGTACGCCAGAAAGACCTTCCAAAAATTCATCAATACTGGTCGTGTCCTTGCCGCGGAGAAATCCTTGCGTGTTTCTACCATGCTCACCAAGGAGCACAAATGGGCAGTCTGCCAGTGGATCACCTGGGACTGCCATCTTGAACTGGCAAATATACAGGCCATGGTTAAATCTACTTTTGGGTTTGAGGCCTCAATTTCCTTCTATTATCATTTGGTCAAGGGAATGCACTTTTCCTGGAAAAAGCTTGGGGTATCCCCTTACAACAGAAACAGCCCAGCCAATATTGACATCCGGAAAAACTATGCAGAGGTGTACACTGCCCTCAAAGCTAAGGGGACAGTCAAATTCTGCTATATTGACAAATTGGCATTTGCCTTGTCAATGTGCAATGGGTATGGCTATATCCCCAAAGGCTCCAATGACAGGGTAGCTTGGTGTGCTGCAGTTTGCGCCACAGCCTACTCAATGGTGGCTCTCCTTGGCTCAAAGGGGGTTGAGCTTTATCAAATGATATTGGGTTCTCACAACAGCTGTACCTTCTTATCATTCCTCCAATTGGTCCAGGAGCACCTGAGGCGCACAAGCCTGGGCTTAACCAACTTCATTGTGCTGGACAATGTTGGTCTCCATAAGGTGGCTGATATTCTTGAGGAATTCCCAATGATTGACACCAACAGCGCAGTGGGCCCCCAGCAATTGGCCACAGCAAATTTACACCTTCTCTTCCTCCCAGCTGTCAAGATTGACAATTCTTCCCCTCTGGAAACCCAGGCCCAGGAGCGGGATTCAAACCCCGGCCCTGGATCCCTACAGGCCGCCGGGCCTATGGACTGCTGGGCCGCCTGCTCGTGTTTTTTGGGGATCAAAACCCTGCAAGCTGAAGCTCCTGTGAATTCCTGAAGCCAGAATACCAACACCAGCCCAACTATAGTGGCGCCCAAAGAGAAGCCTCTCAAATTGCCTAATGAAGGTAGAGATGGCGCCTATGTAAGCTTCATGAGTTTGAAGTCCTCTCAAGCAACCAATCAGGAGCCTACCCAGGAAAGAGGCACAGGCCTGCGGCCTGGCCCCATGACCACGGTGCTAAAGCAAGACAATCAGGTAGCCAAATTAAGAATTTTGACCAATAAAGGAACTCCTGGGCCAAGCACCATTCTGCTACTTTCAGACCCAAGTACCCAATTCCCCCAGCCCAGCTTTCCCCAATGCCCTGATGAACCCATGGAAAATTTTAAGTTTGGAGGTGGGGTGCTATATAGACCAAAGGACCCCGCGCTCTAAACTTATTGCCATTTTTGAATAAAGGTTATGTTACTTTGGCTCATACAGCTATTACCATATTTTGTATTTGCTGTCTATAAGTTAATTTTGAGATCCCCCAGCCCTCTTGCCCCTCTGCCCGCAGTTTTCTGTCCACCTGGTGCTCCCTTTGGGCCTGGTCATTTTACTGATTACCTATTAAAGCCCAAATATAAGGATTACACACCAGAGAAAATCATCAAACTTGACCCATTAGCCTGCATCCAATCCACTGTCAGATACAACCGCCAAGGCCTGTGGATATTCTCTACCACCAAGTTATTTAGAGGAAAATTCAACTACCTCCTGGCCTACAACGTTTATATGAGACCACCTGTAACACCAAAACCAATGCCAGCCTCTTCCCCTGACCTGCCAACCAACTATACCAGCAAGCTTTTTGGTATAGTGTACATCACCCTCACGGGGGTGATGGACACCATTGTACCAGCCTCTGGCCTGTGGTCTTGGTTAGGAAAGTCTGCTTCTTACCTCTTAAAGTTAGCTCCTCTCTTGTGGTAGGCCCTGCCTGCAAAAAATCTGGCCCAAGTTACCTCTAAACCGGTGGGCCGGCTGCCCAAGAGTGGGTCCCTGACATTATGGCAATCTTTTTAAAACCTGGTACCCTGAGCCCCAAGATGTTGTTATTTTGTGGGGCATCTTGTATGCTTTTGTTATTGTTAATTACTTATTACACCTATAAGATGACCATGAACCTGATCTCTTTTATGTGGAAGAGCACAAACCCAAACAAACCAAAAAGAATTGACACTGCCGCCACCAATACCAACAAGCCCTCCTCTCAGGTGCAAAATGTGATTGTAAACCAGTCCCTTGTCAAGGTAGAGATGCCCCAGATGGGGAAGCTCACGCTCAAGGAAGCCCAATGTGCTATGCCAGTCCTCTGCTTGTACTTCCAGACCAACGCACCCTCCTCTCAGGTGCAAAATGTGATTGTAAACCAGTCCCTTGTCAAGGTAGAGATGCCCCAGATGGGGAAGCTCACGCTCAAGGAAGCCCAATGTGCTATGCCAGTCCTCTGCTTGTACTTCCAGACCAACGCACCCTCCTATGCCAGTGACACTGAGAAAATACTGGGGGTTGCTTCCATGCTCTCTGGGGACGCTCTGGACTGGTTTGGCAAAGCCACAGAAGAAGATGTAGAGTTCTGTTTGGACTATGCCAAGTTTGAGGCAGAACTAATGGCAACTGGGGAGGATTGCAACACCAGATACTACACCCTGAAATCCTTGGTAGAAATTTTCCAAGGCTCTCAACCCATTCAGGCTTACATTGACAATTTCCTTAAACTAAAGACCTGCACTCAACTTGAGGACAAATTGTCAGCCATCATCTTCCAAAAAGGAGTGAACCCAGCCATGAAGGATTTACTAAAGCACCACCCACCCACACTTGGCTTAGAAGACCTGATTCCTTTGTGCTAGGCCTCAGCATGAACCAAGAGAATGCAGGGGTCTCTCAGACCCGCCCATCCCAAACTGCTACACCCAACAGAGGGGGAATGGCCCCTGAGAAACTCCAAAGACACTACAGAGAAGGTCTCTGTTTTCACTGCTATGAGGCGGGGCACTTGACCAGAGCCTGCCCAAAGAAAACCCCTGCTCCCATCTCATTGGCCCAAATAAAAGCTTCTTCCCAGTCTTACAAGTTCATCCTAGTATCTGTTAACGTTGGGGGAACAACCCAAAAACTAAAGGCGTTCATTGACACTGGAGCAGATGAGAGCTTCATTGACGCGGACTTAGCCCAGAAACTAGGCCTGTCTGCCTCTGAGAACTGTCTACAGGTCATCTTGGGAAGCAGCACCAAAGACACGGGATACAAATGTGAGCAAGAACTACCCTTGATAATAGAAAACAACACCTACCCCTTGTCCCTCATCTTTTTGAAAGGCCTACCACACCCCCTCATCTTTGGGGATTTCTGGTCAGACAGGCATGGCCTCATCCTCAACTACCAAGAACAGAATGTCACCTTAGGTGATAAAGGTACCTGCGACATTGTTCCCTTCTGCACCAATCCTGAAGAAGCTACCCAAAGACTCATGACCATACAGATCAAACCAAGCATGGAAGTCCTACCTACTTCCCTAGGGAAATGGACCCATGTATTCAGCAAAGAGGCGGCCACTTGCCTCCCCAAACACACCAAGTACAATCATGCAATTGACCTTCTGCCAGGCACCAAACCCAAACACAGGCCTATTTATAGCTGCAACCACAAGGAGCAGCTGGCTCTCAAGGCGTACATCAAAGACATGACCAAGAAAGGTTCATCCACGTGTCCAAGAGCCCTTGTTTGTCACCAATGCTGTTTGTGGGAAAGAAGGATGGAGGCATGCACCTGTTTGTTAATTATCAGAAATTGAACGAGATCATTTTAAAGACACCACTACCCCATACCTAATGCTGACAACTTTTGCAATGTACTGACGGGCGTCCAGGTATACTCCAAGATTGACCTTAGAGATGCATTCAACCAAATCCAAATCAAAGAGGGTGACAAATACAAAATGGCGTTCAAGACCAGGTATGGACTCTAAAAATACCTGGTGATGCCATTTGGACTATGAAACGCCCCTAGCACCTTCCAGCGCATGATAAAAACAGTACTGGGCAAATACCTTGACCAGTTCTGCATGGCTTACCTTGAAAACATCCTCATCTATAGAAAGACCCATGAGGAGCACTTGCTCCATCTAGACCTGATCCTGAGCACACTTACACGCTAAGCTTAAGAAGTGTAAATTCTTCCAACCAGAAGTAGAGTTCCTGGGCTATGTAGTGAAAACTGGAGGGTTTGCAATGGCTCAGGATAAAGTGGACGCCGTGACTTCCTGGCCAACCCCCACATGCCAGAAGGATGTCAGAAGTTTCCTGGGGCTATCAAACTACTGCCGGGATTTCATCCAAAAATTTTCTCACATCACTCTGCCCCTGACCCGCCTGTGCTCTGACAAGGTAAGCTTTGCCTGGACTCCAGAATGTGCCACCGCCTTTGAAATCCTGAAACTTGCCTTCACCTCTGCCCCCGTTCTGGCCATGCCTGACCCATCTAAGCCATTTGTTCTGGAAACCAACACATCTGACTTTGCGGTGGGTGGTGTCCTTCTTCAGGAAGGAGGGATACTATGCTACATCCTGTAGCATATTACTCCAAGAAGATGCGACCTGCCAAATAAAACTACCCAATCTACAACAAGAAGATGCTCACAATAATGAAGACCTTGAAACATTGGCGCCAGTACCTATGCAGCGCTAATTCCCAGTAAAAGTCCTAACCAACCACAAGAACTTGGTCTACTTCTTCAAACCACAACAGCTTAACCAACAATAAGCAAGATGGGCTTTAGAACTGGCCAACTACACCCTGATCATAGTCTACAAACCAGGTAAAGTGAACGTAGTACCAGACGCCCTGAGTAAAAGCTCTGACCTGGCACCCACTCACATGGAAACTTGCAACCACAATACGCAAGTACTCCTGGACCCAGCTAGCCTAGGTATCCACCTGGGATTGATGAAGATCAGGGCCAGTAAACCAGAAGTGCTGAAGGCCCAATCACTTGACAAATTCACCAAAAACATGATTGCCAACCTTTCAAAATCCTTGGATAGCCCCCACTACCAGAAAGGCTACTCATTGAAGGGAACAACACTAATGCTGTACAACAGAATCTTTGTGCCAGAAGGAAGCATCAGGACCAATATACTGAGAGATTATCACGATTCTGAGATGGCTGGACACCCAGGGAGACTCAAGACCCTCCAGAGCATTAAAAGGAACTTTGCCTGGCCAAAGATGGACCAAGAAGTAAGCGCGTACCTGAAAGGGTGTGAGACCTGTGAACAAACCAAACCCCGCAGAAACAAACCTGAAGGACTTCTAAGACCCTTGGACATACCCCATGGACTGTGGAGATCCGTCTCTATGGACTACATTGTTGAACTTCCCCCATCCCTCTCCTTCAATGCAATCCTAGTCATGGTAGACCACTTCACCAAGATGGCATACTTTGTACCAACCACCACCCATTGCACAGCTGCGGAGACTGCCCAACACTTCATGACCGCATACTCACCCAACACGGGATGCCAGAGGAGATCATTAAAGACAGAGGACCCCAATTCACGTCAAACTATTGGACACAAGTAATGAAAGACTTGGGAATCAAGCAGTGTGTATTTACCTCCTATCACCCGCAGACTGACAGCCAAACCAAAAGAGTGAACCAGATCCTTGAACAATACCTTTGATGCTATGCCAACACTAACCAGGACAACTGGATCAACATGCTTCCCATGGCCCAGTTTGCATACAACAGTAAAGACCACACCTCCACGGGAATGTCTCCATTCAAAGCCAACTATGAGTTTGATCCCACCTGGGATCCCAAGATTGATGAGAAAGAAACTAACACCACTGGACTTTCCTGGGTCAAGCGGATCCACGACACACAAAAAACTAGCTTGACCAACCTAAACTGTGCAGTGCAGACATAAAAAGCTTTTGCTGACCACAAACAAATCCCAGGTCAACCCTTACAAGTTGGAGACAAAGTATACCTAGACTCCCGGAATGTACCCCTACATGTGCCCTGCAGGAAATTATCTCACAGAAGAAGCGTCCCCCACAAAATCACCAAACTAGTTGGGGAAGTTGCCTTTAATCTAGACCTACCCCCCTCTTGGAAGATTCATGATGTGTTCCACCAATCCCTGTTGTTCAAAAAAGATGGGAACTTGCTTCCCCACCAACGGATTAAGAAAGCCCCCCCACCCATCCAAACAAACTGCAGTGAGGAATATGAAGTCAAATACATACACGGTAACCAAACTCACTACCAAAAACACCAGTACTATGTCAAGTGGAGAGGATACCCACAGGAAGAAAGTGCCTGGGAACTGCTGAGCAACCTAACTAATGCCCAAGAAGCCGTCCAACTCTACCTGAACAAGAAGAATCAGAAGGAGGGGGGACCCAGGGGAAGAAGGGGATGATGTCAAGATTGACAATTTTTCCCCTCTGGAAATCCAGGCCCGGGAGCGGGATTCAAACCCCGGCCCTGGATCCCTACGGGCTATTGGGCCTATGGACTGCTGGGCTGCCCACCCATCTTTTTTAGGGATCAAACCCCTGCAAGCTGAGGCTCCTGTGAATTCCTGAAGCCAGAATACCAACACCAGCCCAACCATAGTGGCACCCAAAGAGAAGCCTCTCAAATTGCCTAATGAAGGCAGAGATGGCGCCTATGTAAGCTTCATGAGTTTGAAGTCCTCTCAAGCAACCAATCAGGAGCCTACCCAGGAAAGAGGCACAGGCCTGCGGCCTGGCCCCATGACCACGGTGCTAAAGCAAGACAATCAGGTAGCCAAATTGAGAATTTTGACCAATGAAAGAACTCCCAGGCTGAGCGCCATTTTGCTGCTTTCAGACCCAAGTACTCAGTTCCCCCGGCCCAGCTTTCCCCAATGCCCTGATGAACCCATGGAAAATTTTAAGTTTGGAGGTGGGGTGCTATATAGACCAAAGGACCCCGCGCTCCAAACTTATTGCCATTTTTGAATAAAGGTTATGTTACTTTGGCTCATACAGCTATTACCATATTTTGTATTTGCCATCTATAAGTTAAGTTTGAGATCCCCCAGCCCTCTTGCCCCTCTGCCCGCAGTTTTCTGTCCACCTGGTGCTCCCTTTGAGCCTGTTCATTTTACTGATTACCTATTAAAGCCCAAATATAAGGATTACACACCAGAGAAAATCATCAAACTTGACCCATTAGCCCGCATCCAATCCACTGTCAGATACAACCGTCAAGGCCTGTGGATATTCTCTGCCACCAAGTTATTTAGAGGAAAATTCAACTACCTCCTGGCCTACAACATTTATATGGAACCACCATAACACCAAAACCATGCCAGCCTCTTCCCCCAACCTGCCAACCAACCATACCAGCAAGCTTTTTGGTATAGTGTACATCACCCTCACAGGGGTGGTGGACACCATTGTACCAGCTGCTGGCCTGTGGTCTTGGTTAGGAAAGTCTACTTCTTACCTCTTAAAGTTAGCCCCTCTCTTGTGGTGGGCCCTGCCTGCAAAAAATCTGGCCCAAGTTACCTCCAAAACTGGTGGGCCAGCTGCCCAAGAGTGGGTCCCTGACACCAGCTTATTTGCCCTTCCTAAATCCCATTGAGGAAGTCTTTGGGTGGCTCAAGCAAGTTGTCAAGCAAGGATCCCCAACTGGGACCAAGGACCTCTTTAATTTGCTGCAGGCCAGGATCCACACCCTCCCAGCTGAGACTGTGGCCAAATTCTATGGCCACGCTGATTTGTTCATCCCCGCATGCCTAGCCAAACAGCAATCAATTAAAGGCTTAGCATGTCCAATTTTTTATATTCTCATATTTACTATTCAAGATATATTAATTATCATTTTATATTTAGATGTTTCCACGCCTGCAATCACATTCAGAAGATCATCAATAGATGTAAGTAATTTATTTATTTTATTATATATTATTTTATTATGCCATCTGAGGTAATCCCAAATGCTCAATACTGGATTACGCAAATAGATTTAAATCTCTTTGGTCAAATAAATATGAAAACAGGTTTAAAAAAATTAAACGTAAAATGTACAAGTTAGAATTTATTTTATTAACATATAATTTTATGCTTTTATGAAAACTGTTTCTGCAATATATTTTGCAAAACTGGTTTGCTGAAATAAAAATTTATTATAATTAGAATACTATAAATTGTAATAAAATTTATTGGAATCATATTTTTATTGTGTACGCCTGTAGTGGGTTCTTTGGTATGTATCCACCTATGATGGAGGTGGTGCACAACCTTCACTGCCACACTGTGAACAGTGGATACACCCGTATTAAAGTTTTTGTGCCTGCTGGTAAAAGGAAGGATAGTGAGGTGGGAGTGAAGCAGCAGCTTTTCAGGCGGGGCTACAAACCCGTATATCCCAGCCAGGACCAGGGCGTCCTGGATCACATGATCAACCAAGTCATATCCAGGGGGACCTTCTTCCTGTCAAGTGCAAGCCGGGCCTTGTCAATTCCCAGAAGGACCCTGTCCAGGTCCTCTACAGACGCACCCATCCCAAAGTAAAATAGAAATCCCAGGTAAACAACCAGATGAAGCCTTTGCCCTGCAAAGGCTTCTATGAACTCACACAGTTTATTATAGACCACACTGATCTTCTTGTTGTGCCTGGTCTTTGCAAAGGTCAGCTTCATGGCTGCAGGGAGCCCAGCCTTGTTGGCACTCCAGGCCAACCCAAAGTCCGGCAGGAGGATCTTGGTCTTCTTTACGGCTGTTGCATCTGCAGCAGCCAATTTTCCCACTGCACACCCAAAGTTCTCCAATAGGTAAGACAGGGTGTGCTCCAACAGGAAGCAGAAGCAAGCAGCCACATGAGCCCGGCCCATTTCTGGTACATTATTGAATGGGAGCGTTGCCAGGACATCCCAAACAAGCTCAATGGAGTTTACACAGTAAACTCCACTGAGAACCACTGGGTCCAGGCGGACCAGTTGGGCATCCTTGTAGGTAGTAACTGCCCACTTTGATGCCCCCTTGGCATGCATAAGTTCTGCCAACGCCTCCTGTGACATTGGAAAGGACCTGTGGATACAGTCCTCCAGCTCCCGCACAACAGGGGGGGACAGATACAATTGCTTTGCCACATGAGTGGCATAATTAGCATAAAAGGTGGTCAGGAAAAAAGGGACCAGGACTTGGCGGAGTTTGCCGTCTACATTTTCTAAGAAAAAAAGTAAGTTTTTTGAAAATTTATTAATTTTGTTTTTAGGCTACCTTCTTGTGTTTCTTCCTTGTCCGCAGCCTCGGCCAGCTTGGCCATTTTTGGCGCAATCAATTGTGCAGGCAATTTGATATCCTCTGCCCTGGCACGCTTGGTGGGTTTGAGATATTCATACATCTCCAGGTCATCAACCCAGACAGACAGTGCAGAAAGATTATATGCTTTAAATTGCAGGCCCTTGACCACAGTTTTTTGAATATTTAGTAAGCGCTCAATTGTCTTCTCTGGGGTGTCTGGCATTTTTTACATTAGTGCCTTTGCGGACACCTTGTCAATTTTGTCCCCAGTGAGGACGGCAGACTTCACTTTGGCTTTGACCTTGTGGTCAATGTCCTTTATTTTGGAAATTGCCAAGTTGAGATCTGTCAGAAGCTTCTCCAATTCTCTCATTGATTTTTTACTAACCTTTCCATATGTTTTTATAGCTTTTTCCCCCAATAAATTCTGTATTATTTTGATACTGTTGCCTCTTTGTTTATTCCTTTTTGTTTTCCCATCTACTACATTATCCCATCTTTTTACCCATTTTGTATATGTTTTACGCTCATCTCAATATGTGTTGTTTGCTTTGTGTTGGTATTGTCTCCTTGATTGCCATATTATTTTTGGCGCTTGACATAGCCCCTTGTGAAAATATTAACAACAATTTGGTGATCAGCTAAATTTGAATTAGAAAATTATAGTGTTAACTGTTTTTAGATAAAGTTGTTACTGATCCAAATTCAAAACCTTAATGATAAACTTTAAGCCAATCAGGAGCCAAGTGATAAAGTGATTGTTGTGACACAAAGGGACATTCAATAATTCTTTGATGCATGTGCGCTAATTAATATTATTGGCTGAATGTTTTGCTATTGTACGCCATTCCTGCTGTGGCAAGTTGTTGATGGACTAGTGCCCAATCAGCTGCTGGGTTAGCACTAGTCCACCAACAACTTGCCACAGAGGCAATGGCGTACAATGGCAAAACATCCAGCAAATCATATTAATTAGCGCACATGCATCAAAGAATTATGGAATGACCCTTTATGTCACAACAATCACTTTATCACTTGGCTCCTGATTGGCTTAAAGTTTATCATTAAGGTTTTGAATTTGGATCAGTAACAACTTTATCTAAAAACAGTTAACACTATAATTTTCTAATTCAAATTTAGCTGATCACCAAATTGTTGTTAATATTTTCACAAAGGGCTATGTTTAAGTGCTAAAAATAACTGTGTTCTGGATCTAGATACATGACATGGTAAATATATGATTTTATAGAAATAAGCTGAACATAAAGAATAGAACCAACTATAAAAAAAGAGAACATGGACAATTGAAATTCAAAAAAAGATAATAAAAATAGAAAATGTTTGGTGACAGGGGTTTATTGGGGCGGAGGGAGTGATGCCTAGGAGGCAGAATAATGCGGGAAGGAAGATATAGAGGCAGTGCTGGCCTGGAGGGTCTGGGATTGGGTGGGTTGGGCTTGCAGGTTAGGGGTGTTGGTGGCAGGGGTGGAGGCAGGAGGATTTTGTGTGATGACTGCCATATAGTGCTTGTTGTATTCCTCATTGGTCATTGGCTGGATGGGCTGGTAAGTGGCAGTGGTCCAAGGTGGAAGGTGCTTATCTTTACATGATTGGTTGCCCATGTTCACATGAAAAACCATTTGCGCAAACAAGTCAGCCACCATCTGGCAGCCAAAGAGAAAATTGTGGTCAAGGACCCCAAGATAGAGGTTGTTGAAAGCCTGAGGGCGGCGCTCCCGTAATGTGGATCACATGTTGAAGAAGACAACATCAGCCAGATGAACGTCTGCATGGCTGGCGGGGTAGACTGAGGCCTGGTGCCCGCATCCCTGGATGGCCTCAGGGGCAGTGGAGCTACCCTTTATCTGGTGGCTCAAAAAACCCCAGTACTTGGAATTTGAGCCATCCCAGGAGTCAAGTAATCCACCAAGGATGTGGCTGTATGAGTAGCCATCAATGAAATCTGGGTTTGACCAATAGTAGATAAAACCCTTGGCTGAAACAGCCAGAAATGCACCAATGAATGTCCCTTTCTTGACCTTCTTTCTTCTATTCTTGGCAGCAGCTTTTCCTTGCTGACAAAAATCATCAAAAGCTATTGATAGCTTGTAATACAAGATGAACATGACATCATCAGTTAGACTAGTCAGGCATCAGACCAGGGTTGATTCAATGGTGGTGTCATACGGGGAATCCTCAGCGCCATCACATTGGTTGCCGGCAAAATTGGTAAGAACCCGTATGGAAGCCACCTTCCCATACATCCAGAGCTGCACCATGCGCTCAGAGACCCATATGTTATGGTGCGCAAGCTGATTCTGGACCTGGGTCAAGGGAAACTTGGGATTCTGCTGGAGGAGGTCAAGCATGATTGGGTATGCCTCAGATATTTGTGACTCAGGGGCCTTCTTGGGCTTCTTGGCTGTCCCAATCAGATTCCCCCTGTTCATTAGGTTGTTGAATTCCTGCATGACAGTAGCTCGGGTAAATTGCAAATGGGCGGCAATCTGTTCCCACGACAGACCCTGTAGATTCAGTGCCACAATTTCCTGAAGAATTTGGGCGGTGATAATTTGTTGCTTGGGGCACTGGGCCGGGAGAGCTGAAGCCTGATTGGCTGTAGGGGGCAGGTTTGCTGGTGGCAGGAAGTTGTTCCAAATCAAGATTGCCATCCTGATTGGTTGGTTGATAGGTGTCAGGATTGACAATTCTTCCTCCCTAGAAACCTGGGCCTGGGAGCAGGGATCAAACCCCAAACCTGGGTTCCTTTGGGCCACCAGGCCTGTGGACCGCGGGACCGCCTGCCTGCATTTTTCTGGGATTGAGCCCCCACAAGCTGATATCAAGTGTATTGACCCATGCAGTAAAAAGAGACAAACCAAAGAAATCATTGCACCAAATGGAGGATTAATCACCACGCCTAATGGAGGTACCAATCTGGCAACTATTAGCTTCATGAACTTGAAGTCTACGCCAGCAACCAGTCAAGAGCAAACCCAGGAAAGAGGCACAAGCCCGCGGCCCAGTCCCATGACCTTGACACCAGAGCAAGACAATCAAGTAGCCAAAATGATATTCTTGACCAATGGAAGAACTCCTGGGCCGGGTGCCATTTTGCCGCCTTTGGAACCAAGCACCCAGTTCTCCCAGCCCTGGCCTTCCTAATGCCTTGATGGACCCCCATGGAAAATGTTAAGTTTGGAGGGGGGTACTATATAGACCTAAGGACCCTGCACTCCAAACTTCTTGCCGTTTTTGAATAAAGGTTATTTTAATTTGGCTCATACAGCTTTTGCTTTATTTTGTATTTGCTGTCTACCAATTCAGTTCAAGATCTCCTGGCCCGCCTGCCCCTCTGCCCGCTGTTTTCTGTCCTCCTGGTGTACTCTTTGGACCTGTCCACTTTACTGACTACCCTCTGAAGTCTGAATACAAGGTATACACCCCGGAAAAGATACTTGAACTTGATCCCCTGGCCTGCATACAATCTGTTATTAGATACAACTGACAAGGCCCGTGGATATTTTCAACACCCAAGTTGTTCAGAGGAAAATTCAGTCATCTCCCTGCTTACGACCTGTCCATGGAGCTGCCCATGACACCAAAACCCATGCCTGCTTCCGCACCCAACCTTCCAACCAACCATACTGGCAAGCTGTTTGGAATTGTGTACATCACCCTCACAGAGGTGATTGACACTATAATCCCGGCTGTTGGCCCGTGGTCTTGGGTGGGGAAGTCTGCCTTGTACTTTTTAAAGTTAGCTCCCCTCTTGTGGTGGACATTACCCGCAAAAAACCCGGCCCAAGTTACCCCTGGAAACAACGGGCCAGCCGCCCAAGACTGGATCCCTGACATTATGGCAATCTTTTTAAAACCTGGTACCCTGAGCCCCAAGATGTTGTTATTTCTTAGGGCATCTTGTATGCTTTTGTTATTGATAATCACTTATTACACCTATAGGATGACCATGAACCTGATTTTTTCCACTGGAAGAATGCAAACCCAAACAACCCAAAAAGAACCAACACTGCTGCCACTGATACCAACAAGCCCTCCTCACAAGTGCAAAATGTAATTGTGAACCAATCCCTCACCAAGGTTGAGATGCCCCAGATGGGGAAACTCACACTTGAGGAAGCCTGACGCGCCATGCCAGTCCTCCGCTTGCATTTCCAGACCAATGCCCCCTCCTAAGCCAGCAACACCAAGAAGGTACTGGGGATTGCTTCCATGCTCTTTGGAGACGCTCTAGACTGGTTTGGCAAAACCACAGCAGAAGATGTAGAATTCTGTTTAGACTATGCCAAGTTTGAGGCTGAGTTAATGACAACTGGGGAGGATTGCAACACCAGATACTATACCCTGAACTCCTTGCTAGAAATCCGCCAAGGCTCCTGACCCATTCAGGCATACATTGACAATTTCCTTAAACTGAAGACTTGCACTCAACTTGAAGACAAATTGTCAGCCATCATCTTCCAAAAGGGAGTGAACCCAGCCATGAAGGACTTATTGAAGCACCACCCGCCCACCCTTGGCTTGGAAGACCTGGTCCCCTTATGCAAGGGCCTCAGCATAAATCAAGAGAATGCTGGGCCCTCCCAGACCCGCCAAACCCAGGCCGCCACACCCAATAGAGGGGGGATGACCCCTGAGGAACTCCAAAGACACTACAGAGAAGGTCTCTGTTTTCACTGCCATGAAGCAGGCCACTTGACCAGAGCCTGCCCTAAGAAGAACACTGCCCCAATCTCACTGGCGCAAATAAACACTTCTTCCCAGTCTTACAAGTTCATCCAAGTGACCAAATAAGTAGCAGGGAACAAGCGCAAGATTAAAGCCTTTATTGATACAAGATCAGATGAAAGTTTCATCAACACCAGCCTAGCAGAAGAATTAGGCTTGACAGCCTCAGAGCGCAGTCTACAAGTAATCATGGGAAACAGTTCCTTGGACACCGTCTATGAGTGTGAACAAGAACTCCTGTTGACCATTGGACACAATGTATACCCGTTGTCCCTGATCCTCTTACCAGGACTACCCCACCCCCTTATACTTGGCAACTCCTGGTCCAACAAACATGGCCTGATCCTGAGCTACCGCAAGCAAACCGCCATGTTAGGCCAACTGGAATCCTGTGACACTGTTCCTTTTTGCATGAGCCATGACCAACCCCCTACCAACAAACTCTTGGCTATGAAGATAGAACCTAGTGTTGGAATACTGCCTACCCCCTACAGAGATGGTACCATGTGTTTAGTGAAGAGGCAGCCACCAAACTACCCAGTCATTCAATCTATGACCACGCCATAGACCTGCAGCCAGGGACTCAACCGCACCACGGCCCCATCTACAGCTGTAACCACCACAATCAAGTGGCCTTGAAAGCATACCTTGAAGATATGACAAACAAAGGATTCATCTGGGTGTCAAAAGCCCCCTGCTTGTTGCCCATGCTGTTTGTAGGGAAAAAAGATGGCAGGATGTGTCCATGTGTGAATTACCAAAAACTGAACAACATCACGGTGAAGAACCGCTACCCCATCCCCAATGCCAACGACCTCTGTGATGTACTGACTGGAGCCCAGGTGTACTCAAAAATTTGACCTCCAAGATATGTTCAATCAAATCCAAATCAAGGAAGGGGACGAGTACAAGACTTTCTTCAAAACCCAATATGGGCTGTATGAGTACCTGGTGATGCCCTTTGGCCTCTGCAACGCCCCCAGCACCTTCCAAAGGATGATCAACACCGTTCTAGGGGAATACCTTGACCGTTTTTGTGTGGCATATCTGGATGACATTCTCATCTACAGCAAGTCTCACAAGGAACACCTGCGCCACCTGGACCTTATACTAGGAAAACTCTCCCAAGCACACTTACACGCTAAGCTTAAGAAGTGTGAATTCTTTCAGTCTGAAGTCAAATTCATGGGATACGTAGTGAAGACTGGCAGCTTTGCCATGGCACAAGACAAAGTAGAAGCAATAACATCTTGGCTGGTGCCCAAAAGCATAAAGGACATGAGAAGTTTCTTGGGCCTAGCAAATTATTGCAGGGATTTCATCCAAAAAAATTCTCACATTACCCTCCCCCTGACCCGCCTTTGCTCTGACAAGGTCACCTTTACCTAGACTCCAGAATGTACCACTGCCTTTGAAACCTTGAAACTTGCCTTCACCTCTGCCCCTGTCCTGGCCATGCCAGATCCCTCCAAACATTTTGTTCTGGAAACCAACGCGTCAGACTTTGCGGTGGGAGGGGTCCTTCTTCAGGAAGGAGGAGATAGTATGCTACATCCTGTAGCATATTACTCCAATAAGATGCTACCAGCTGAAGGGAACTACCCAATATATGACAAGGAGATGCTAGCCATAATGAAGACCCTGAAACATTGGCGTCAATACCTATGTGGCGCTGAATACCCATTAAAGGTCCTGAAATACCACAAGAACTTGGTTTACTTCTTCAAACCACGCCAGCTTAACCAACAACAAGCAAGATGAGCCTTAGAACTGGCTGACTACACTCTGACCATAGACTAAAAGCCAGGAAAGGTGAACGTGGTACCCAACGCCCTAAGTAGAAGAACTGACCTGGTGTCTACCCACCTAGAAACCTGCAACCACAACACTCAAATCCTCTTGGACACAGAAAGCCTAGGCATTCATCTGGGATTGATGAAAATCAGAGCCAGCAAACCAGAAGTACTAAGGGCCCAAGCACTAGACAAGTTTACCAAGACCTTGACCTCTGACCTTTCCAAGTCCTTGGATAGTGCCCACTACCAAAAAGGCTACTCATTGAAGGGAACCACAATAATGCTCCACAACAGGATCTTTGTACCAGAAGGGGACATCAGAACCAACGTCTTGAGAGACTACCACAATTCTGAGATAGCTGGACACCCGGGTAGACTCAAGACCCTCCAGAGCATCAGAAGGAAAATTGCTTGGCCAAAAATGGACCAAGATGTAAGCGCATACCTGAAGGGGTGTGAGACCTGTGGGCGGACCAAGACTTGTAAAACCAAACCTGAAGGACTTCTAAGACCCTTGGATATACCCCATGGACCCTGGAGATCTGTCTCCATGGACTACATTGTGGAACTGCTGACATCCCTCTCATACAATGCAATCCTGTTCATGGTAGACTGCTTCACCAAGATGGCATACTTTGTACCAACCACCACCAATTGCACAGCAGCAGAAACAGCCCAACATTTTCACAACTGCATCCTCACGCAACATGGAACACCTGAGGAAATCATCACAGACAGAGGACCCCAATTCACGTCAAACTACTGGACACAAGTAATGAAAGACTTGGGAATCAAGCAGTGTGTATCTACCTCCTATCACCCGCAGACTGATGGCCAAACCAAAAGAGTGAACCAGATCCTTGAACAATACCTTTGATGCTATGCCAACGCCAACCAGGACAACTGGGCCAACATGCTTCCCATGGCCTAGTTTGCATACAGCAGTAAAGACCACGCCTCCACGGGAATGTCTCCATTCAAAGCCAACTATGGGTTTGATCCCACCTGGGATCCCAAGATTGGCGAGAAAGAAACTAACACCACTGGAAGTTCCTGGAGTCAAGTGGATCCATGACACACAAAAAACATGCTTGACCAACCTGAACCGTGCAGTGCAGACATACAAAGCTTTTGCTGACCACAAACAAATCCCAGGTCAACCCTTACAAGTTGGAGACAAAGTATACCTAGACTCCCGGAATGTACCCCTACATGTGCCCTGCAGGAAATTATCTCACAGAAGAAGCGTCCCCCACAAAATCACCAAACTAGTTGGGGAGGTTGCCTTTAAGCTAGACCTACCCCCTCTTGGAAGATTCATGATGTGTTCCACCACTCCTTGTTGTTCAAAAAAGATGAGAACTCACTCCCCCACCAACGGATTAAGACAACCCCCTGCCCATCCAAACAGGCCGTGCTGAGGAATATAAGGTTGAATACATACATGGCAACCAAACTCACTATCAAAAACACCAGTATTACGCCAAGTGGAAAGGATACCCACTAGAAGAAAGTACTTGGGAGCCGCTGAGCAACCTGACTAATGCCTAAGAAGCCGTCCAACTCTACCTGAACAAGAAGAATTGGAAGGGAGGGCCCTCAGGGGAAGAAGGGGATGGTGTCAGAATTGACAATTCTTCCTCCCTAGAAACCTGGGCCCAGGAGCAGGGATTGAACCCCAAACCTGGGTTCCTTTGGGCCACCAGGCCTGTGGACTGCGGGACCGCCTGCCTGCGTTTTTCTGGGATTGAGCCCCCACAAGCTGATACCAAGCATATTGACCCATGCAGTAAAAAGAGACAAACCAAAGAAATCATTGCACCAAATGGAGGATTAATCACCACGCCTAATGGAGGTACCAATCTGGCAACTATTAGCTTCATGAACTTGAAGTCTACGCCAGCAACCAATCAAGAGCAAACCCAGGAAAGAGGCATGGGCCCGCGGCCTGGTCCCAAGACCTTGACACCAGAGCAAGACAATCAAGCAGCCAAATCAAGATTCTTGAACTATGGAAGAACTCCCGGGCCGGGTGCCATTATGCCGCCTTTGGACCCAAGCACCCAGTTCCCCCGGCCCTGGCCCTGGCCTTCCCAATGCCTTGATGGACCCCCCATGAAAAATGTTAAGTTTGGAGGGGGGCACTATATAGACCCAAGGACCCTGCGCTCTAAACTTATTGCCATTTTTGAATAAAGGTTATTTTAATTTGGCTCATAAAGCTTTTGCTTTATTTTGTATTTGCTGTCTACCAATTCAGTTCAAGATCTCCTGGCCCGCCTGCCCCTCTGCCCGCTGTTTTCTGTCCTCCTGGTGTACTCTTTGGACCTGTCCACTTTACTGACTACCCTCTGAAGTCTGAATACAAGGTATACACTCCGGAAAAGATACTTGAACTCAATTCCCTGGCCCGCATACAATCCGCTATTAGATACAACCAACAAAGCCCGTGGATATTTTTAACACCCAAGTTGTTCAGAGGAAAATTCAATTATCTCCCTGCTTACGACCTGTCCATGGAGCTGCCAATGACACCAAAACCCATGCCTGCTTCCGCACCCAACCTTCCAACCAACCATACTGGCAAGCTGTTTGGAATTGTGTACATCACCCTCACAGGGGTGGTTGTCACTATAATCCCGGCTGCCGGCCCGTGGTCTTGGGTGGGGAAGTCTGCCTTGTACCTTTTAAAGTTAGCTCTCCTCTTGTGGTGGGCATTACCCGCAAAAACCCGGCCCAAGTTACCCCTGGAAACAACGGGCTGGCCGCTCAAGACTGAATCCCTGACAGTGGGCAGCTTGTGCGGGGGTGGGTACGGGAGAAGGGGTAGAGCTAGACACTATGTGACTACTGAATAAGTCAAAGTCATAGGGGTCGGTGGTCAGGTACAGATCAGCTTCCTTGTTACCCGCCTCAAAGGCTTGGGTGTAAACAGGTGCCTCCACGTTCTGAGCCTTGCCTCCATTGAAGCTGCCTTGGCTGCTGCTGGCTTGGCTGCTGGCACCGTCAAAGATATTGCTGTTAAAAACCATTGTAAAAAACCTAGGATAAATTCACTAAAAGTAGAAATTTTAAAATTTTAATGATTTATTTTTATTGTAATCTCAAGTCCATATCTGGAAGGTTCTCAAAACCATTTCATACAAATTTGGAGCCATGAAAATGGATAAAATGCCTCTGTTCCTAAATTGGATAGCTGTTGATTGGCTGTTAAACTGTTATTTTTCTATTTTAGGCCACTCATACTACACATCTTGTGTGAGTTCATTTCATTTTGTGCTTGTGTAATCTTGCTTCTAGATTTCTCAAGTTTTGTTTCACTTTAGTTCTTTTGTTGGTGCCTCATATGAATCCTGATTGGGTTATAATATACTCCGGAACAGCATCCATCCATTTCACTTTTTGCGTCAGTTCATTTTGTTTGTGGTTTGAACTACACCATTTGATGTTTGATATAATTTTGTATAATGTACTAGTGAAAATTTTTTTTGACAGTTCATTTATTAACTGAAATTTTATAAATTAATTGAATCCTGAATCTTGTGCAACTTGGATTTCATTCAAATCTGAAATAATTTTGTTTAAATCTGAAGTATTTTTGGTTGTTGCCTTAGCTTTTAAAACTACTGTATCTAAATTTTTTCCAAATGTAGTGTTTTTTGTGGCATTTTTTCCAATTTAAAAATCTGCTGCTAATAATTAAATTTGTACTGCTTTTCTTGGTTGGTTGTGAGGTTTGCTGGAGAACCTGTATTGCTCCCTAGTGAGTTAATTATTTCTGAATTTCTTTTATGTCAGAAATATTACTGACATCCTGGATTTTTACAAATTCCTAATTTGTTCCAACTAGAGCTTATTGTTGTATAAATGCCTATTAATAGCCTTTTTTATCAGGGTTGACAGCAGCCTATTTTATTGTGAGAACTTTCTGGTACAACACAGATTAAGCAAATAAATTTATAATCTTTTAAAAGCATGTGATATCTTTATTGCTGACTCTATCATTATCTAGTAACACTATCAATTAGAGTGTATCTTTTTACATGTGCCTATTTGCAAATATAGAGTTTGAGGCTTTTGATAATAAAGGTAAGCAATATTTTTTATCATAGCCTTAAATTTAGTACTAAGAGTTTGATGGCAGGTATTGAGATATTTAATGATTGTGAGTGAAAAACCGCTTCACACAGCAATTGAGTGTGTCAAGGTGGGAGTCCTTGGGATACATCCCTTTGAGTGGCACATACTCAATAACTCTTTTCAGGGGGTAAAAAAACTCAAAGATAGTCAATGACACTTTCTGTCTTATTGATGTACATTATAGAGCTTTATGTTATAATTAGGAAAATATTTTGATACATTGGTATTTATATACTTTCTTAAAGGTTACACATATTATAAGTCAAGATAATTTAGGATTCACAAGGTGTCACAAGATAGTGGCAACTAATGTGAGTTCAGGTACTTAGCAGATACAGAGGCATATTTTGGTGAAGTGAAGCCAAGTTGCAAAATCATCAGTCTTCACACTACCTTTAAAGATTTTAAGCTTTAAGTTGGGCATTTTCCAAAAGAGATCTGTCTGAGAGGTTGTGAGATTGAATTTCTTCTGCCCTAAGCAGATATTGTTATAGGCACTCAGCAGTTCATGATGATCTTAATAAAGTATGCATCCTTCTGAGATATTTTTTATTGAATAGGCAGGAATGATTCATTGATAGAGGGTTGGTCATATGGCTCTTACTCTGGCCTCTCTTGAGAAAAATTTACTTGTTGTCAAGTTGCTGATCAACCCTATTACAGTTATAAATAAACTGATGATAGAAGGTACTTGAATAAAATGAGGGAAGGTAACAGCTCAAGTGAGACAAAAAAGATGTTTTAAATAAGATAATGCTTTTATTTAGTAAAAGGGTATTTTGATAATTGTGAGTTAATTGTACTACTAAGTGTGGCATGTGTAAAATTGAGTAAGATAAGATTAGTTATGTTATGAGTAATAGGCTGAGAAAGATTTGTAATAGGGATAAAATTGATTTAGGCTCATATTTAAAAGCATAATTCTTTCTCATAATTGCTGTAGGGCTACAAAGGAATGACACGAGATCAACCATGAGATGGCTTCATGAGTGTCCCATTTGGATTGTGAGATATGAAGGTAACTAAGCTAGATAATTTGGTTGCAACAAAGGTAAGAACGTGTGGCATTCCTGTTCTTTCCCAACTTTATAAGCTAAATTGCTTAGCCAATTAAAGGGATCAGTAATCCTGATAAATAATCCAATAATGTATGTTGTGTTTCATTGTCATTTAACGATTGTAAGCAAAATTTAAACAATAAAGCTGGTAAACTCAGGCCTAAGTTTATTCTGACAATGTATAAGAAATTTGCCCTGGTGTGATCTTAGGCTTGATAACTGCCTGCATAAAAATGGGGTTGGCGTGCAAGTATGACGGAATGAGTTGAATTTTAATGGGCTTGTGAGCCACAGCACCTGATATAGAGGCAAAAAAACTGTGGGATGAGTGCATGTAAAGCAACTGGTGTATTACATGCCATTATTGAAGCCAGAAAAATCGAAATTGTAGAGTGGATCCCACATAAAATCATCGATGCTCTGGCCAAAAGCTTGGTTTCCAGAGACTAACTGGTTGTTGGGGAAAGGGAAAGGATTCATTTGGGCAGAATAAGCAGGTATAGACATTTGACCGTTTGGGAACGACATCATACGTGACCCATTCTGGCTTTGTAGAAGATTGTTATAAAGCATCATTTGATGAGAAACCATCTGTTCTGAGGTTGGTTCGCAGGGAGCAACCATTTGGGGTTGTGCCTGTTGTACAAAGCTGGCACTGGAAGGAAGAGTATTAGGATTTTGATTCTGGAACATTTGATTCTGATGAGAGTTGAGAAGGTTGTTGTGGGATGTATCGAAGACATTAAGAGGATTGTTTGGGATGGGCTGTATATTTTTCTCTGGGGGGCGTATAGAGTCGGATTGTGTTGTGAAGGTTTTCTGTTCATTTGGACTTGACATCTTGCTTTGTTTGCCAAAGACTTGGGCCTGTAAGAACTGCGTTGGGTTCATGAAATGGGGCTGTTGAGAGGCTAGTGTGGGCGAAGGAACTTTGTTGCTGGGAGAAGACTGGGCTCTGTTCTTGGCCACTGCCTCCTTTGACAAAAGGTCAAAGTATATCTTTGCAACCTGTTTCAAGGAATCTGGCCATTGTGGATCAATAAACCCAGCCGGAATTATATTGGAAGAGACAAGAACATTGAATGAACCAAAGATGACTTTCCCACACAGTGGGCTTGATCCATAGAAGCGACTCATGACTGTTAAATAATTCACGACATGTTGCTTGGATGAAGCACGGAGGTTTGCGTCAGCTATGCTTACAGAAGATCCTAGAAGATGGATCGAAAAGGAGATCAAGACTGGATAAAACTTAAAGGGAGCCGCAAGGTCGATAAAGGCATCGGGATGGGCGCATGTTAAATTTGTTATTTCAATCGCAGCAGACTTGCATTTCTCATAATAGGCCTGGGCAAAGGGATTGATGGGTGATCCCGGCCGCGGCAGGAGAGGTCGGTAGAGTAGGATGATAAGAGAAAGGTAGTTGAGCTTCAAGGTGAGCCCGAAGTTGTAGCATTCATTCTTTGGAGAATTCTCAGCATCCTTCAGCTGCGCCCAATCACGGAACAATGCGGTATACCAATCCTGGAGGGTCTCAAAAAGATGTTGAATATGGGACTGTAACTTAAGGGCAGAGTAGCCTTGTCGAGAGCGGACAGAATAAATGCTGCGAGTGACTTTTCCATAGATTTTCCAAAGCTCGATGTTTTTCAAGATGAACTTTTTGGTGTTTTCCAGCGATGGCGTTTTAGGAAGGGATGCGGAATAGGGTATTTCTCTGCTTTCTTCTTCCATCTCGGGGAAGCAAGTGTCATACTCCTCTTCATCTAAAGTCAAAGGGCGCCCAGATGTTACGCTAGCAGTACGATCCAAAATGTAACAGCCCCACCAAAGACGGCGCCGTGCCTCGCGCTCTTTCTTTATTTTCGGATCAGAATTTCCCGGCAGGTAATCTCGATGCAGACCCATCTCCATTGCCATCGCGAAGTGCAATACCCAAAGACATCCATCCTAAACTTCCAACATTTAAATGGTGGCACGTAGATAATAAAAGCAGCGACTGGATATTGTGATAGGTGGCATGATCAACTTCAGAAAGGATCTTTTGGCGGGAACGAAGATATAAGGCTTCCCCCAACTGAGTTGGGTTCGGTATCAGGCTACTGATAGATGTTCGACTAACATACGCGCAGCCATAAGCGCAAATGGCATCAATCAAAGACTGTGGAAGAGTCGAATCTGGTTTGCTATACTCCTTTAAAAACTCATCTTTGATCAGAATAGGAGAAAATACATAATAAGTAGAAAAATAAAGACCAATCAATGCATCAGCTTGAGCCTTGGGGATGACAAAGTCTGGTCCAAGTGCAGGAAGTGGGGCTGAAAAATTCATACCCGACAAAGGTGCCTGGAAAACTTGTGCATCTTCAGAATCGTTATGCTGTAAGAGATATGCGCCAGAACTTTCTCCCATATATTTATATGACCCGTTTTCAAGCATAGTAAGATGTCCTATCTTTTTAGGGTGAGACAACGAAAGAGAGGGGGAAAGTGAGGTGGAGGTATAATTATCAGAAGACCGAGCTTTTTTAGGCACAGAATATGAAATTTCTGCCTGGGAAATGGGGTGCTTTCTTGATGCATAATTTGGCACTACTTGTTTATCATTGGAATGTAATTGAGGAGAGGATTCTGCTGTACTTCTGTCGTTTCCGGCTTCCTCATCTTCAAAAAATACTTCCCCTCCATCCATGAGAGATTCGGCACGCGAACCAAGATTCACAGGAGGGGAAATCTTGTCAACGTAATCTTCAAGAAGATTTTGAAGGCTATCTAGTCTAGATTCCAATGCACGCACATACCCCTTCTGAGGACCACGACGTTTTTCGACTGCGATATAGGAACACTCAAATCCATGGGAAGAACAGTTGGTACAGATGGGGTACTCCCCCGAGCACTTTGTTTTCTTCTTGCGACACGGCTCACAAGCTTGCCGTGCGCGTGATTTTCTATTTAAGGAATCTTCATCTGCCATAGTTGAATAACAAAAGGCTTAGGCTTGTATAATACACCCTTACACCTTGTATATTCGATTTATTCTGCTGGTGACAAGTACTTGGCACGAGCACATTGCTTGCTCTAATTCCATGATGTACACTAACTTTCAGCTTTATCCACCCCCAATTTGATTCAGACTCACTTAGTGTTTTAAACTATCAATTTAAAACTCAAGTTTAAAACAAAGTTTAAATCTCCTTCAAAAAACTGCCTCTAACTGGGAGCAAGGGTAAAAATGATCATCTTACCCATGTTTCATGACGTGTTCAACGTCAAATCTATCATTCAATAAATTTTGGAGACCCAATAATTGATTGATCACTGATTGATCACATATTGTTAGAGCAGAACTTGGCAACCTGTGACGCTAAAATTCCAGAAATAGCTTTAGAGAAAAGGTACTCTGAGCAACGTGATGAAGTAGGGGCAAGAAGATGTTCAGTCAATTTTGATCCAACAATATTCTCCATATGTAACTTTCTTAGTGTCAGGACATTACATTCCAGTACAGTAGTTTTAAAAGCTATGGCGACAAGCAAAAATACTTCAGATTTACACGAAATGATTTCAGATTTAAGCAAACCCCAAGTCGGGCAAGATTCAGGAATCAAATAATCTAAGTATTTTTGGTAAACAGGAAAAATGTCAAACAAAAAACAAAATTTCACTAACACATTATACAAAATTATAATGGACAATAATTAACACATCACAGACCACAAATAAAAGGACTTAGTAGAACAAGCAAAATAGATTGGGAATGTTCCAGAATATATTATAATCTGATTAGGATTTATATGAGTCACCAACAGAAGGACTACAATGAAACAAAAATAGATCAACATAGAAGCGAGATTTCACAAACACAAAACAAAATGAAGTCACACAAGATTTGTAGTATGAGCAGCCTAAAATAGAAAAGTAACTGGTTAACAGCCAATCAACAGCCATCTGTTTTAGGAGCAGGGGTATCTTATGTCAGGAATCCACCATGCTGGGAATAATATCTTAACATGGTGAATTAAGGCAGAAGGGTTCAACCCAGTGATCATAGAACCTATAGGTATGAAAACCATACCCAGATGTAAAAGCTTCTCTAGGATTTGGTATCTCCCAAGTAAGGGATTAAACCGCCAAGCAAGGTGTACACTCCCAAGTAGGTGAGCAAAAAGATGGAGGCAAAAAGGACGGAGCAGACTGGTTTTCACAGGTTTGGTTGTCGCAGATTGAGCTTGTTGGTTGGTAAGAGGGTTTGTTGATAACAACAAAGCTGTATAGCATTTCCCTGGCACCACTGACACCCATTTCCTGTTATTGCAGTATTCTGTGCTGGTTTCTGTCCCAGGGCGTGTTTCTATCTGAACAGAGGAGTGTACTAAAGTACAAAGCAAAATTAGAGTCACTCATTTAAGCCTGATTTCCCAAAATGGGAAAATATTGGGCAGTTTCATGAAAGAAATTCTAAAGGTCTTACAAGAAATAAAAATATTTAAGTTTGGGTAAAAACTCTTTATTGATTAAGCAATTGTTTTAACAAATGTGCAAGATCTTATATACTGGATAGGATGGGAGAAATGGAGAGAAAAGTTAACTGTTGAGTAACAGAAATAATTTGAGGGGTTTAAAATTATTGTTGAGAAACTTAACCAATTCTTGGAACCATCAAAAAAGGCTTTAACTGTCTCAAACTGTAAGGTCTGAAGGCTTGGAGTAGGTGGTTGTAAACTAAGGCCTTTAAACCAAGAGTGTTTATATTTGTCAAATATAAAAAGATAGTGTCAGGATTGACAATTTTTCCTCTCTGGAAACCTGGGCCCGGGAGCAGGAATCAAACCCCGACCCTGGACCCCCCGGCTGCCGGGCCTGTGGACTGCAGGACCCTTCACCCGCGCCTTTCTGGGATTGAGCCCCCACAAGCTGATACTGAGAATGTTGGCCCATGCAGTGAAACAAGCCAAACCAAGGAAATTATTGCACCAAATGGGTCATTATTTGTTAGATTAATCTGTTTCCTATTAACTGTGCTACTTAACACTTTAAAATTTTGTTTTAATTTTCTTATCAATAAATTTAAATAATTACAATAATTTTATCAAAATAAATCTTATTTAATTCTTATAATATAAAAACCTATATTAAATTAATCATTTTCTACTTACAGCTAAATTAAACTGTATTAAAAGCTAGTAACAATCTTATTTCATATACCATTATTTATTAAAAGCTGATTAGTAAAAAATGACATCATTCTAAAAAGAGAAACATAAAAATATAATAAAAACTGATATGATGCTTTTTGTTGGAAATTAAATTGTTGCCTAAAATCTTAGCTTTTTTAAAAATATTTAATTTAAAATATAATAATTTTTGAATCCCTCTTTTTAAAAAGAGGGCAGACAGCTTTTTTGCATATTTAATAAATAAATATTAAATAATTTTGGATTTTTTTATAAAAAAATCTAGTAAAAAGTTAAAAAAATTAAAACTAAAATTAAAACTAAACTTTTATTGAAATTTCAGTGATCTCATTTAGCATAAGTAATTTATTCTTAAGTTAGATTTTATAGAAAATATATAATAAGAACTTATAAGAGAGTAAAAGTTTTTCTTTTCAAATTCTTAAGTATTTAATATTAATAAAATAGCTTTATACAACTTATTTAATAAAATTATGTTTTTATACTGTATGCTAGAGATAATATGTATAAAAAATTCAAACATAAAAAAGAATATATCAAAATCTTGCTTTATTTAATTAAATTTTATAAAGGTTAAAATTTATTTAAACTAAATAAAAAATGATCTAAGTCATTGTATCTATAAAAATAAGATACAACTTTAATTATACAAGCAAATATTTATATGTGATTAAAAATAACATTTTTGTTTTGATAGATTTAAGATATATAAAGTTCATTTTTTAAGAACTGTTAAAAGTTATAATAAACTTAAGTTTATTTAAACAAAAGGTTTTTGAGTTAGTTGCTAGAAGTAAGCTAAATAATAATTTATACTTTAAATTTAGTTTACTGATTAAAATATCATACTTTAAGAGTTAATTAGCATATTTTATTTCAAATAATTTTATAAGCTTACATTCAAAGCCATTTCAAGATACTAAATCGGTATTGAAATATAAAGTTGCAGCACAATTCCAAAAGCTGAGATTAAGGGCTTTCTAATGATACTAGTTTGAGCAAGATTGAAGTACTATTTGCCGAGATATCAACAGTTAACCAGAATATAAAAAGGGGTAAATAAACAATGATATCAGACTTCAGGGGTGATATTGATAAATTAAGGAGATCGGTTGGGAGTCAGTTGGGGATTTATGCCTGTAGTGCAAAAGCTCAGCTAGCATGATATTTAAACAGCTCAACTTTACAGAAATTTACTTTACAATCCACACATTTACTCCTTTCTGATAACTGCACATCTATTTCCAAGCAAGAACTGCCTGAACCAAGCCAAGGAACCCAACCACTATCATTATGGAACCTATCAAGTTTGCACCTCAGATGACACCCTTCTTCTCACTGGGGGCTTTTCCCAAGAGAGAAAGAATCTCTATGCTTAAACAAGCATTCCTTTTTAATTCTGACAATGATCTTAACAGCTTTGTTGAGCATTTCTTATTAAAGACAGAGTTTGGAAAAAGTACCTTCTTACCTGTCATACAAAATTCCAAGACAGATGATTTCCTTAACAACCTAAAAGAATTGATGTCAGAACCCCCTGCCAAGCACCTTCCTTCCCTAAGAGCATTGGTTACATCAAGCTACAGTTTGAAAGAGCTTTGGGATTGTGGATTTAAAATGACAAAAAATTAGTATTCATATTCTAAAAAAATAAAAAATGCTAAAAAAGTATCATTAAATTCAAAAAATAAAAAAGGAAAAAATGATTCAGTAAAAAAAGAAAACATAAAAAATATTTTAAAACACATATTAAAAAATTCATTTCCAACCAGCCAATTCACTAAAAAATCCCCTGGATTGATTTATGAAGAATTACAAAAAGAATTGAGTGAATACTCAACTAAAATAAAATACTCCTTATTGAAAACAAAAAAAGAAATTTATGAAGATATGAAAATAAAAAACAATATTTCTATTTCACTTTCCACTTTCTATAAGCTTATTCCTAATGATGTAATTAAAATAAAGAAGCAAACTGATATGTGTAACATTTGCAACTTAAAAAATCATTATAAATGAAGAAAAAGGATTTGAGTATAAAGAAGTTGCCATTGCCTAAATCTATTAAAGAAAATTTGAAATCTATTGACCTACATGAAAATTTTTATAAGCATCAAAATAAAGAATATATTAGTGATATAAATAATCTTGATAATAATTCATGTGTTATAGTAATAGACTATAAAGAAAACTTTAAAATAGGTGGGGGTCCTATAGAGACAAATAATTGTTTTTATGAGAAAATACCTATTTCTTTATTAGGATTTGCAATTGCTTTTAAAGAAAATCAGAAAATTAAATATGAGTATCATGACTTTTTATCTGAAATTTTATCTCATAACTCTTTGTTTTCAGGTCAGTGTTTGATAAGTCTGATTAAAAATAATAAATTTAAGAATATTAAAAATATTAAAGTTTGGACTGATAATGGTAATCATTTCAGATCTTATGAATTCTTATATTATATTTTTAAAGAGGTACCTAAAATTATAAAAGGAACAATTAATTTTAATAGATTTGTTGAGTGTCATGGCAAAAGTATTGTTGATGGTCATTTTGGTGTATTATCTAAAATATTTAAACAAAAGGAAAATGAGATGTATAAAAAAATATAAATGATCTCAAAATGGTTTTTGAGAGAGAGGAAGAAAGAAAGGGATTATATGAGACACTTTTAAATAATTCAGATGTTTCCCAAAAAAACCTTTTTTCACATCTATGATAGAAAATCTAGGCCTAAAAAAAGCTGGCTTGAAGTCAAGCATTTTATGTTAATCTTTCATATTTAATAAAAGATGGTGAGCTGTATGTTTCACCTTTGACATTTAAGGATGTTAAGGAGTACTTCAAAATAAATTATTGTGCAAAGTTATGCACAGATGACAGAGAAACAAAGAGAGCTGATACTACTAAAGGATTAGTAGGACATCTTCATGAAATTGGACGCATAACAAAAACTTATATTTCACATAAGGTAAATAGTCTTTTAAATACAACAAATTTTTTTCTAAAAATAACTAAGAAACTAATTATATGAGCCAAAGATAGAGTAATAGCAATTATAGCTTTGGAGCTGCTATTACTTTCCCATGCAACTCATATATTTGATTCTTGGCTTATTAAAATAGAAAAAAGGGTTTTTAGCAAAAAAATACAGTTAATAGAAATAAGATTTATTTTTTTATTTGTATATTTTACACTCTTAAACTTTTCTTCAGTAAAATAAGCATTATATTAATGTTCAAAAAGCATAAGTTTATGGCTTAAATGATACCAAAGAAGTTAAAAGTCTTTAAACTGCTTAAGCTGGCGCCTTGGCTTAATCTAACAAATAATGACCCAAATGGAAGACTAATCAAAGTGCCTAATGAAGGTACTGATTTGGCAACTATTAGATTTATAAACTTGAAGTCTATACCAGCAACCAATTAAGAGCCAACCCAGGAAAGAGGCACGGGCCCGCAGCCTGGTCTCATGACCACAACACTAAAGCAAGATAATCAGGTAGCCAAATTGAGATTCTTGACCAATGAAAGAACTCCTGGGCCAAGTGCCATTTTGCTGCCTTTGGACCCAAGCACCCAGTTCCCCCGTCCCTGTCCTTCTAAATGCCCCGATGAACCCCCATGGAAAATGTTAAGTTTGGAGGTGGGGTACTATATAGATCCAAAGACCCTGCGCTCTAAACTTATTGCCATTTTTGAATAAAGGTTATGTTATTTTGGCTCACACAGCTATTGCCTTATTTTGTATTTGCTGTCTACCAATTCAGTTCAAGATCTCCTGGCCTGCCTGCCCCACCACCCGTTGTTTTCTGTCCTCCTGGTGTATCCTTTGGACCCGTTCATTTTACTGACTACCCTCTGAAATCTGAATACAAGGAATACACCCCGGAAAAGATACTTGAACTCAATCCTTTGGCCCACATAAAATCTGCAATTAGATACAACCAACAAGGCCTGTGATATTTTCAACACCCAAGTTGTTCAGAGGGAAATTCAACTATCTCCCTGCTTACAGGCTGCTCATGGAACCACCTGTGACCCCAAAACCTATGCCCGCTTCCTCACCTGACCGACCATTCTGGCAAGCTGTTTGGGATTACGTACATCACTCTCATAGGGGTGATTGGCACTATAATCCTGGCTGCTGGCCCGTGGTCCTGGGTGAGAAAGTCTGCTTTGTACCTTTTAAAGTTAGCTCCCCTCTTGTGGTGGGCATTGCCCACAAAAATCCCGGCCCAAGTTACCCCTGAAAATGACAGGCCGGCTGCTCAAGACTAGATCCCTGACATGTAGGCAAGGTTTGCAATAGCAACTTCCCTAAGACTCCTAAGAGCTTATAAGAAGTGAAATAAGGAGTAAGGCAATTTATTAACCCTAAGAAAATAAAATAGAGACCAGTCTTAATGACTGACAAATTAGTTAAAAAGTCAATTTCTAAGTCTAGAAAATGGTCTACACTAACAAGAGGATTGAAACTATCAACAACTAAATTATGAGCACCAATATAAAAGTTGTCAAACTGGTGAAGAACTAGATCAAAAGGAATCATGAAACTAAGATGGAGCTAAGAATAAAATTTGAAAGGAAAACACAAGCTACAAAACCTAACAAGTACCTTTTTGGGGTGCAAGTCAAACAATCTCAACTTGAGTTGAGACTGAGTAAAACTCAGGCTTTTATTTAAAGTATAGTTTGAGGTGAAGATAAAGGGGATGATGGCTAACCAAGAGTAGTTAGTTGGGTTTATAAAATAAAGAGCAAGGTACAGAACATTTTCTTGGCATCTTAACCTTAAAAGGTTAGGCAATGTTAGAGGAGAGGTAAAGGAAACCGCGGTTGAAAGTTTGATTTGAACCAAAAGAAAGAGCAGAGGCAGAAGGACGGGAAAAACTTGATCCAAAGTGCTGATGTGAGTGGGAAGAGAAGTGAGGCAAAAATCAAAAGGTAATCAGTTTTGGACTTAGTTTAAACTGACTTGTGCATAAGTACTGAGTTTGAAACTTGTTTGTGAAGCAAAAGGTAAGCTTAACAGATGCAACTAACCGTTAATTTAGGCTGATTTAACCAGCAAAGACAAGGAAAAGCAGGGGAGTGGTGAAAAGATAAATTATAGGGATTAAATCCCAAAATAAAGAGAATGAATCAAGTTAAAATTCCTGATAAATAAATACTGGCAGCAGATAAATAAAAAGGAGGATCCTGACACAAACTTACACAAACTCCTCAGGAACATAAGAGAATTTTCAAACTTCATAAAAAGTTTCACTGAACTTATCTAGTATCATACACAGCTTTAAAACTGTATATTGACAGTTTTACAGAACTTGGATTCTATTGAAGCTGCTGTCTATGCCACCTGATGTTTTCCTTGCATCTGATTGGCTCCAGGAAGTAGATTTGGAAAGTTACACTCAGTTTCCAAAACCAATAACAATTTCTTTATGGCAGATAACAACAACAAGAAGGTTCTGGGTTTGACTTTTGGTCCCAAATTAGCAGGTAATTGATTATTCTTCTTATTAATAATTGATCTGTTAACTTTCATTCCCTCTGTAGACCCCAAAAACCTTTTGTTAAAAAATTATTAATACTGTTTAAATGATAACAAGCCTCTCCATTTAAACCAAATGGAACCAAGTGATGGTTGTTGGGATCATTGAAATTAATGATTCTGACATCTTATTCATTTTCATGGCTCCTTATTTGTGTATAATAGTTTTGAGAACTTTTCAAATATGGACTCATGATTACAATAAAAATCATACCATAAAATTTTAAACTTCTAGTTTTAGTGATTTTATAATAGGTTTTTTACAATGGTTTTTACTAGCAACAATTTTGACAGCGCCAATAAGCAAGCAAGCCAGCAGCAGCCAAGGCAGCTTCCCTGAAGGCAGGGCTCAGAACGTGGAGGCACCTGTTTACACCTAGGTCTTTGATGTGGGTAAAAAGGAAGCTGACCTGCACTTGACCCCTGACCCCTATGGGTTTGACTTGTTTGAGAGTCACTTAGTGTCTAGCTCTTCCCCTTCCCCCTTACCCACCCTGCACAAGCTGCCAACCAACCAGCCAATCAGAATGGGCAACAGTCAGCATTTAAACTGTCTACATGTAACATCCTTCATGTCAACAATTCCCAAAAAAATATTTTTGTATTTTCATTACATATTTATTGATCTTTTTACCTTAAATAATTGTTCCTAATGACAAAAGTTAAATTTTATTTCAATTTTCAAGTTTTAAGTGAAATTGTAAAGAAATAAAGCCAAAACAAAATATGAGATTGTTGACATGGAGGATATTACATGTAGACAGTTTGAATGCTGGCTGTTCCCTCAGAATAGCATCCCTGGTTTGGAACAACTGCCTGCCAATACTCAAACTGCCTCCCTACATTCAATCAGGCTACAGTATAAAGTTACTCCCCCCTTTGGCCTTGGATAAGACAGTTTCCCCGTTGTACAGTAGTTTTAAAAGCTATGGAAACAACCAAAAAATACCTCAGCTTTAAACAATATGATTTCAGATTTAAGCAAATTCCAACTAGAAGGTTAAAATATACACTCTGTTAACATGTATTTTTGGAGTTAATGGACAGAATGGGTCAACACAGCAACAAATTGCTCACAAGCCAAAAAAAACTACTTAAAATACAAACCAAAATACAAGAATTCACAAACAAAATGGTGTGAGTTGACTTTTGGTATACACATGTTTACTATGTAAATTGGTGACAAAATAACCCAAGTGTAGTGAGTCAAAACTCAAACCAAAAACAAAACACAATAGCAACTCAATACTGTAAATTCAGAACCTGAACATAAAAATGCAGGATTGTCAAATCCTTGGTCCAAATTTTGAATCACTTTTGCGGGCAACTCAGCTGAGTGAAAAGTAAAATATTAAATAAAATTAACCATTTAATTTGACTTTTTTGGTTTATTTAAATTGGCAAATTTCAAATCTCTTGAGCAGATAACTCAACTAACAAAAGACAAAACCCAACAAACAAATGCGGGATTCTAATGTACAATTTGAGATTTCCTGTATTTCAAAAAAATCATAGACATCATGTAAAACTTAAAAAATCTGAAATTGTGGGATTGTCAAATCCAAGAACCAAGTTTCAAATCATAATTGCAAGGAATTTGAAATAAATATAATTTATGGGTGTCTCAAAAAAGATGCCAAAGGATCTAGAGTGGATTTGTGCTGATTCTTTTAGGAATCATAGGCATTCTCAAAAATCACCCTATTCCAATTTAGAATGGCTAAAATTTAGATCCTACTATTCACAAAATTAACATACTTAACAATAAAATTGACTAAAATGTACACATCTCTTTTTGAGTTAAAATATTTTAATAAAAATTTATTATGTTGTCTTTCAACAACAACCAAGTCAACAAGCTGTTCCCTGGCCTTGATGAAATTATGCAGGGCTACACTGGGTCTCTTAACAGTAAAGCCTCTGTCTATGGCCACTCCCAACCCACAGGCTCCTCTACAAGCCCCACCCAGGAGTCTGTTCTTTCTTCTGCATCCTCAAGCATGGCCCTGCTTGCCCATCATGCACAGGCAGCTGCTAACCCAAATCCCTTATCAGCAATATCATCTGGAACCAGCCATTTTAGCCATGGGGTCACCCAGAGTGTCCAGGACCCCAAAACAGCCAATCAGATGTCATTGACTAGTTTACAAGATGGACATATCTGTTGTGAATAACGGCATTCACCATGTTTTGATTTTGCCTTTGTTGGGCCATTTTGAGGACAAATCTCTTGCTTTTGCGTTTGACTCTCAAAATGAACTGGCTTCTGCTTCAGGAAATATGATTGTTTGGTTTCCTGACTCTGCGCAACTCACTCACCCCACTCATGCTTGTGGCGAGTGATCCTACTGTCCTGGTAGTGTTTTGTGGTATTCCTAACCACTATATATTCCATTTCACATTCACCAATAAAAATCAAGTTCTATTCACATTTTTGTCTTTGTGTCTTCTGTACTTCCGCACCTCTCTCTAGCCACGCCTAGCAGAGACCATTCATCCAGGGCCACAAGGTAAACACAATTGCCTTTCCTGTCATCTAACCAAGACTTAGTACAAATCCAATCCTAAGGTTAGGATTTCCTGTTGTGTATCTGTGCCGCGCCTCAGAACACAACAAAAATGGTGCTCACTACAGGGGCTGTAAGCCCCTCAGTTATCCCTTTCACATCTACGTTTGAAGGTCCTTTGCCTCCGCCTATTCAGGAGTCAACCTTGCCTGAAATTACCAGCCCTCCTATTGAGGAAGACATCACCAACCTGCCTATTGTTCCTACTGTACTGAACCTTGGGAATGGTCCCTGCTTAGTTGCTTACCCTATGGGTACCCCTGACTTGGAACAAATCATGGCAGTAGCCCTTGGGATAGCTCAGGACAGGGCCATCCCTTGCCTTCAGTTACAGTTTAGCCGTGCTGAATACTATGAGTTAATTGTGGCCCCTCAGTTTCCACAACACCTCCTCCCAGCAGCTGGCTCTGCTGATCATCTGCTGTCATCCTTTGTACAGCCCGCCTTGGCCCATCACCAGATGGTGTTGGGACTCCACGTTCAAGAAATCTCGTCTCTACAAGCAGCTGTTACTCATAATTGGGACCAGTTTGCTGCCTACCAACAATGGCTTCATTCCCTGTTCTCCCTGATATCTGACAATCAGCGTGATTTGGTCACCTCTCAAACACTTTTAGTCAATTCCATCAAGCAAATACGCCAGTCCATCCCTGAGTACGTTAGGAAGCAACTACATGAGTTTCACCAGTTAGAACAACCCTGGTGCACTCAAGTAGACTCCACCCTAAACGCTTATCTCTCCAATTTTGAGCGCCTAGTGCAACAGCTCAATGCATTCAGTGTCTATTCCTTTGAGCAATTGCAACAGGTAGCTGACCTTGCTGCCCAAGGTCTACATGAGCTTGGTGCAGAATTTGATCAATAAAGAGCTACCACTGCCGCCGCTATTGCCAAACTTCAGAGTCAGGTGAATGAGCTGTCCTCTCCCAAACCTGATGCTCCGCCTTCTCCTCCTGCTGATAATCTGGTAGACAGAGAGCAGAAAATCTTGGAAGCCATCCAAAAATTACATGCTTCCACTTGTAGCCAAGGACGTCCTACTGAAATGCCTCAACCTGATCCCCAGGTTCTTGCGCTGACTGCTCAGGTCGCTGAACTACAGCAGGAAATTGCTGCTTTACGTGAAGAAGTGACGGCCGCTGCTAGTCCACGCAGGGTTAACAAGGAAGATGGATGTTGTCCTGGTTTAGAGGGGGCTCCTCAAATCCACTGCGCTAGGGAGTTGATTGCCCTAGCTAATGAGGTGGACCATTTGAAACAAGACCAGACTGAGTTGGACAGAGACATACAGGAGATGAATGAGCTGATTGATTCGGTAAACAACAGGTTCACCCCTTGCCTATCAGTGGGGCCATCCCTTACTTTGCAACTGGCTGAACTCTCCACAGTTGTCACTACCCAAGGACAACGCCTAGATGTTACTGAACAACAGACTGCTCTAGCCAACACTACGGGTGCCAGAACTACTGAGACTCTGATGACCCTTGAAGAAAGTGTTCAACAACTATAGGCTAGACAACCCCCTCTGAATCTGAAGCTGGATTCTCCCTGTGCATAAATGTACTTGATAGCAACAATGGTGGTCCAACTCCTGAGGCACACTTCAAGCCTACTTTTAAGCAAGTGTTTGATCCTAAAACCTTGACTATTGCAGCCTTCTTAACTATTTATGAGACTGCTATGAGACGAGCATCAGATGAAGTTAAGAAAGAACATATTCTGACTTGCCTACACCCGACCTGTCAGGAGGTAGTTGTTCCAGAGCTGTCCTCCATCAAGACCTGGGAGGACATGAAACAACTCTTGATTGATGAGTTTGGTGGTGATCTTATCCTGGAGGTGAAAAATGATGCTTTCATGCACATATCCTTCAAGCCCAAAGAGACATTAGCTGAATTTGCCGACAGATTTTACATGGAGGGACAACAGTTAATAACAAGCAGACAATTGTCGGCGCATGAAGCATATATGGCCTGCGCCCAGGCCCTCAAGGTGAATCAACTCCTATGCCTCCATTTCAAGGCCCACAAGGCTATACTGTCCTCCATGAAAAGCATAAAAACACTGCTCCAAGATATGCATCTTACCCATTCTGGGGCAGATGTTTGGGAAAGTTGTGCCGCTTCCAACTCTGGCTCCTCTTCTTGCAGCCCTCTTATCCTCACTATGAACTCCCAGAATCCTCCTCAACGTCAGGGTTGCCATAACTGTGGTCAGATAGGCCACCACTCTTGTGTCTACACCAATATGTGGGTTGAAGGAGCTGATCCCAAGGATCAGTTGGGAAAAGAACAGTCAACCTAGAGGCGGAGATGCTCTCAGTTGACAATTCTTCCCAGTCTCCTCCTACACCCCTGCCTGCTACTGACTCTGAGCCTGTTGATGATGAAGCTCCTCCTATCCTCCTCCTGTTCCATGACATTTCTGAAAATTCTGATGTGGATGAATCTGATGTTGAAGACCATGATGCATACGGGTATTCTGTTCTTGCTGTCCCTGGACTATTGCAGTTCCCACAAGCTACAATCTGGGAAGACTAGAACTACCACCAAGCCCTTGTCTGAGGCCAAACAGCTGTCTTCTGCCCTTATCTTACCAGGCAAAATGGTCCCCTGTATTAGTGGAATCATCAGAGGAAGCCGTGAAGTGCAGATGCCGTTTTCAAGAATGTATCTGTCTCACTCCCTCTCAAAACTGTATATAAGGAGTTTCTGGGACTACAATGTATGATTGAGAAATGGGAAAAGGAACTAGCTGAGGCGGCAACTGTGGTAAGTTTGACTCCCTTAAACTTGACTCCCTGGTACTCGACACTTTGTTGAGTACCAGGAAGTCAAGTGCCACATATGTGAATCTATTAGTATTTTTGGCTTAACCAATTTTAAGCTAATTTTTACTAGTAATTTAGGGGTTTGAAACCAAAAACCAAGGTTGGATTTACTTGAACTTGACTCTGTTTAATAAATCAGTTAGCTAAAATACCAATTTAAGGGGCAATTTATAAGTAAATTTACTAATAGAAACAAAAAACCTGTGTTCAACACTCTAAACCCAAAAATGACCAGTTTGACACTTTTTAAGCCAAATTTTAATTTTATTAATAAAATACATATGCGCTTATATAAAATTTGTTATTTAATATTATATTTTTATTATTAGTGTCCATAGTTGTTGATTAGGCTCCCAAGCACCACTATACTGGATTTAGTGGCATAGACATTAATCAAATACCCCACTTATTTTACATTATGTCATTCCCAGGTTTTTGGATTAAGTGGTGCCACATAAATTAAGCCCAATTTATTAAGAGATTTCATATGTGATTTATAAAAAACTGAAACTTGACACTTTCTTTGTTTGACTCTATCCACTTGACACCTGATCAGTTTCAGATTTAACTAATCAAAGGCTCAGAATTAAGGCTAAATTAATATGTGACGTACTATGAGCGCCACTCAACACTCACCCACTTGACACTTTAACTTGGGGATTAGTACAGAGAGCTTCTTAACGTTTTAACCAACACTATGATAAATAATTCACTCCCAGCTCCTCACGGCATACCCTAATCACTAATAAACACATTTTCACTTATTTACTTTTTTAACTTATGTTGTATTTTTTTATTTTTGAGCATACAAAACTGCCTTGCTTTTGGGTTAACTTTTGAACCCGGTTTAAATTTAAGCAAGGTTTATATGTAAAAAACATAGTAAATCTGATGTTTCTGCTTGACTCTGGCATACTTGACAGTGAGAATTCAGCTTTTTCTGGCTGTTTGACAGTGCCAAACTCGACACTTTACTATGTTTTGAATTTTCAACTCTCAATAAAAAAATTCCACATAATAATTTTTTTGCTATTATAATCTACTACTTTTTCTGCTGCTCTCCATATAATTTTCATATATTTTTTTGATTTTTAATTAAACTTTTACCTTGATTTAACACTAAGATGTTATGATGAACCTAACATCTTTGATGCTTCATCACAAAATCACTTACTTTCTATGTTTTAATCTTTATATCTATACTTTGAGTTTCTATTTTGCTTCTATTTACTTTTTTATGTTTTTTATAAATAAAACTTTATTTGCACACTTTTCATTCAACTTTTGCTTTGCTTTACCTCTTTGTGTTTGAAATATCTTCTCAATCATTTTATTTACAATGCTAAACTTTTCTTTAGACAAAATTAAGCAAGAACAGCCAGCAGCCTAAGTGCCAAGCCTCCAAAGGCTCCAAAGAAACTGCTTTCACCCCCAAGCGTGCCATAAAGCCTGCAAAGGCAAAGTCTCCAACCCCATCACCTCCAACCCCATCTCCTCCCACTCCTCCCCCCTCCACCCTCATCTTCTACATCCCCTTCACCTTCCCCCCAAAATTCCTCCCCAAATAGATCAGATGGTGATCTTACCAACCACTCATTTTATCACTCAGAGGCCAACTCCAAGCCTACCAAGGAGTGCCAGACCAAGGAGGCAAAGGCTGCTAAGGAGCCCACCTCTTCTTCTGGTAAGAAAAAGGAGGCATCCAAGCAGGCCTCAAAGAATCCTTCCCCTCCCCCTCCCAATGGTTCTTCCCCTCCTTCTTCATCTGACCCCCAAGATGAGCCAGAGGATTACTCCAAGAAGTTTAAAGCTTCTGGTCATGTGGCTTGGGATCCACTGACCATCCACAACATTTGCAATGTGGACGGAGAGTTCAAAGTTCCTAAGCGCTTCCCCTGGTACTTTTCAATCATGTCTGTAAAGGGCAGCCCTGGTTACGTTGCTGACAATTATATCTTTAATTGCAACAACCAAAAGCGGCAGACCAAAAGCAAGCACTTTGTCTGCGAGGATAAGACTTGTGGGGCCTGGTTGAACACCAAGGGCTGGGAGCAAGTAACGTTGGAGAAGGGGGAGCACACTTGTGAGCCCCCCAATCATCTAATCACTCACATGCTTAAAGTGGTACCTTGATAGGTCATTCCCACATCCGCCAACCTCTGCGCTTCTGATCTGGCCATTAAGGCCCTCCAGCATCTCAAACCCAACAATCTCAAGTTGGTACCAACACAGGAGCAGTTGGTCAAATTCATCAGCAATAAGTGTATTGCTGCAAATCCCCCCTCCCCCAAGGCTTCTGACGTCCTCTCTGAGCTCACGCTCACTCATGAGCTTAAGCAGCTTCCTAGTGGGGAGCGCTTCCTGCTTCATAATGACAGGCCTGCAGCCAAGGACTGTATAATCTGCTACTCAACTCAGCAGAACCTGATGGAGTTAAAAAGGGCGTCAACCTGGCTAGTTGATGATACCTTTGCCACTTGCCCCCAGATGTTCAAGCAGCTCTGGATGGTTCATGCCCAGATTGACATCCGGGTGATTCCACTTGCGTTCTTCCTTCTTCCCAGGGCCACTGAGGCCATTTATACCTGTGCGTTCTCCATCCTCCGCCAAGAACTTGCCCTCCTTCCTCCTGCCAATGATGATGAATCCAAGAAGACTCCCCCCATACCCGCGCCAACCCACCTGCCTCTGACAAGGACCAGGCCACCCTGGACTCGGAGGAAAAGGCAAGGCTAAGAGCTCTTGGGCCTCACATATGCATTATGGACTTTGAGCCTGCTCAGTTCAATGCATTTGAGCAGCTGTTTAGCAGGGAGGTGCAGGGGTGCCACTTCCACTTCCGCCAAGCAGTTGCTTGTAATGTGCAGGCCCACACAGAGCTTAGTAGGTTGAGCCAGAGGGATACTTCAGACACCTGCAGATTTGTGCTGGCACAATTTAGTGCCTTGGCTTTTTTAAAGCCAGAGCACACTGCAATGGGGTTTGAGGTGCTCTTAAAGGATCCCTACATAGTGAAGCACCCAGAGTTCAAGCCTTTCCTTGAGTACTTTGAGCCCCAGTGGATTAGGAAGGTTGTCACGCAGAGGCAAGGCAAGGCCTGTGCCAAGGCCAGCTGGAATGTGTACCGGGCGGCAGTGAATGATGAGCTCAAGACCACCTCAGTGCTAGAGGCTTACCACAAACACCTCAAGGCCAACTTTGGGCTCCACCCCAAATTCAATAAGTTCTTTCCCCTCTTGCAGCACAAGCAGAAGAAGATCATCTCCAAGATGCGTGACTTGGCCAACCGCGTCCCCCCACCAAGCCAACCACCCGCTGTACCCTCTTCACCAAGGCCATCCAGGGTGCGGCTAAGCACAAATTCAAGGCCTCTGAGCTTAAGCAGCAGATTGAGCTTATTGCCACTGCCCTCCTGGAAGGGGCCAAAATGAAACAGGAAAAGAAGGAGGAGGAATAAACTTGCTTGCTTGCTCAGCTATATGCTTTTAACTTTTAACTTTTTAACTTTAATTTTTACTTATTAGCTTTGATCATTTAGTTTTTTATTAAATTTTTAAGTTTTTTTAATTTAATTAGAAAGCAGTGATTGTTTTATGTATGCATGGTAAGTTTGAGATGAATATTTATAGTTGGAAGTAAGTGAAATATCTTAATTTTTGTTAATTTCTAAATAAAACATATGATATTCACAGTTGTGCTTATATGAACTATATCAAATAAATATTAATATTTCTTTATATTTTGCATAACTTTATTTTTTGTGTTTGTGTTTATTTTTGTCTCATTGGAATTTACAATTTTTATGGTAATAAACAATATTTTTTAATGAAGAGTGTAAATTACATAGTAAAATGAGAAATAATTGCTTATTTCTCCTTATTTTTATTATTTAAGGTACTGTTTTTATTGCATTTTTTAGCTCTCTGGGGTCACTTTAGTATACTATACCTGTATAGCTTAATTTTTTATATCAAAAGTTTTCAGTGCATCAAGATCTGTTAATTAAAAAAGTGTCAAGTACCAGGGAGTCGATCAGGGCAAAAGCTGAATTCTCACTTTACTATAGTGTCGAGTTCAAGGGAGTCAAGTACCAGGGAGTTGACTTTAAGGGAGTCAAACTTACCACAGTTGCCGCTGAGGCACAGGATATCTTGGCTGTTCTGTCACCCTTTGGACGCACCACCACCCGAGTAGAGATATCTATCCAAAAGGTCAAGATCAAAGCTGTCCTGGACACCAGTTCTCCTGTCAACGTTGTTTCTTCTAAACTGATGAAGAAACTTAAGCTGGCCCCTGATCTCAACTACCATCAATCCTATGGCACCGCTGGTCTCTCCATGACTCGCACCATTGGTGCATACTCTGCCTTATCAATGCAATTTGGTAAACTCCTGTTGGCTGCACCAGCTGTTGTTCTAGAAAATGAGAGCTATGACCTTTTGGTTTTACCCAATTCCTTTGGGAGTATAATGGGATCATCAACCTAAAGGATGGCTATCTTTCTATCCTAGGGTAAAAAGTCCCTCTGATCTTTGAGGAGCCCATCAAAGTTCCTGGTAAACGGTTGAAGACATGTACTCTGGAGTACCCCACTGGGGTTTTCTCCCTAAAATATCAAACCCATTCCACCAACATGAAGTGTCCTCCCATGGCTTGTCCTGCAACTTAGGGAATCCCTCTCATGACCACGTCTGCTATCACCATCCCCCAGGCTCTCAGGCTATCCTAGACTCCCAGATATCATATGAACTACCTTAATGGACTTTCTTAGAGCTGTATTCCCCTCCTTTGCTGGGGCGTAACAAGCCTTGCCTTTGTCCTGGAATTCTAGACGTTTCCCACAAGGATCCCGTTCAATTACTAGTTGCCAACCTTACTGCGCTTCCTATGAATGTATCCAGAGGACAGATTGTTGGTTACAGAAAGTTGTTAAATGCTCCTGACGTCTTTTCTCTTCACCCCTTTGGAACGTTTCAAGACTTTAACCTACCCAAAGACGAGCCTCAAGTCCTATCTATGTTCACTGCCCAAGACTTCCCTCAGTTGTCCCTGGTTCAACAGAAAGAGGTGCTTGATTTACTAGACCAGTTCTCAGACATCTTTGCTAAAGATAGTACTGATTATGGGCTAGCCAAAGATGTGATACATCAGATTGACACAGGAGATGCTCCCTCTTTTTGTGCCAAGCCATACTACCGCAGCCAAGTGGAAGATGTGCAGGTTTCTAAGGAGCTCAAACAACTGCTGGACGCTGGACTGCTAGCTCCCTCTCAGAGTCCCTGGGCTTCTCCTCTGCTCATCTTAAAGAAAAAGAATGGTGGACACCAGATTGTGATGGACTATTGAAGGTTGAATTCTCTAATCAAGAAAGATTCCTATTCCTTACCACACATTGATGACGCCCTTTGACGCCTTGGAGGCTCTAAGTTTTTCTCTGCCATGGATTTGGCGTCTGGCTACTAGCAAGTTGACCTCTCTCCAGAAGACCGTCAGAAGGCTGCACTCATCACATAAGAAGGATTGTTTGAACCTACTTGCATGCCGCAAGGGCTCTGTAATGCCCCCACAACTTTTCAGAGGGCCATGAACTCCATCCTGTGTGACTTGAAGTTGTTGTGTGTCTTAGTCTATCTAGATGATATAACAGTCTTCAGCGCAACTTTTACTGATCACCTAGCCCATCTTAAAGAGGTGTTCATAAAGATCTTAGAAGCTGGCCTCAAGTTAAAGCCTTCTAAGTGTGCTTTCTTCAAAGAGCGCCTTGATTTCCTGGGCCATGAAGTAACCCAAACAGGAATTCATCCAATGACCAAAAAGGTTGAAGCCATCAACAAAATGCTTCTGCCCACCAACCTCCAAGAAGTACAAGTCTTTCTGGGCATGATGGGTTACTATAGACAATTCATCCCTGATTTTGCTGATACTAGTGAACCCCTGGTCCAACTATTGTGTAATGTCCCTTTTGAATGGACCGCCAGTCAACAGCAAGCCTTTGAGACCCTAAAGCAGAAACTCAAAGAAGCACCCATTTTAGTGTACCCTGATTACAATAAGGAATTCATCTTGTACACTGATGCTAGTGACCTCGCTATTGGGGCTATATTAGCTCAGCTCAACGATGAAGGTGTGGACCACCCTGTAGCCTATACTTCCTGTGTGCTGAATAAGCATGAAAAGAATTATAGCATTACAGAAAAGGAATGCCTCGCTGTGCTGTATGCAGTCAAACAATTCCGCCACTACATGTATGGTACCCATTTCACTGTTGTCAATGGCCACACTTTGCTCAAATGGTTACAAAAACTTAAGGAGCCTGAAGGACGCCTAGCCAGATGGGCTCTCTGCCTGCAAGGTTATAACTTCACTGTGCTCCATTGCCCCGGGATTTAACATCAGAACGCTGACGGGCTATCCCAAATGCCCATCCTTGCCTTACATCCTGCTGAGGCAGATCACCTGTATGAGCTAATTGGCTACCCTTCTTCCTGGGAAAGTGAGACAGAAGAGGTTTGACTTGCCTTGTCCAAGTTGTCTTAAGATATCCTCATACGCGACAACCAACTCTTCAAGAAGGTGCGGGGTCAATACCTGCCATACATGCGCCCCAGTCTTTGCCTCTCTTTGGTGTCACAAGCTCATAAAGAAACTGGCCATGGAGGCATAGCCAAGACCTTTGACTGGCTTCACAAGAATTACTTCTGGGAGAATCTTTGCCTGTTGATCCCAGATGTCATAGCTAGTTGCCATGACTGCCAACTTCAGAGGCCCCAATCTGCTTCTCACGAGTTCAAATTGGTTCCCCCTCAACATGCTTTCATACAGTTAGCATTGATGCTGTAGGTTCTCTCCCCCGCTCACGCTCCAGATGCTGCTTTATCCTGATTGCTGTTGACCACTTCAGCAAGTGGGTAGAAGCTCGCCCTACTAAAGACATCACTGCTAAGACTACCGCTGCCTTCCTGCTGCAGGATGTTTTCTACCGCTATGGCTGTCCCCAAGTGCTGTTATCAGACAACGGGACCAACTTTAATGCCAAACTTGTAACCTCTGTTGTTGAAGCTCTAGGATCTCATCAGTTGTTCTCTGCCCCCTATAATCCTTCCACTAATGGGGCAGTTGAGCGTGCCAACTTGACACTGGTTTCTATCATGAGGAAACTCACCTACTTTGATGCTGCCAATTGGGATCTATACTTACCTGCTGCCCTCTTTGCCTATTGTCTGAGCAGACATCAGGTCACATGGTACTCCCCCTTTGCCATGTTGTATGGGCGTGAAGCCACCACTCTGTCACTCTTGGGGGTTCCCCTACTCTCCTCTGATAATGCCATGAACCCTGATGGCCACATCAAAGACTAAGTCAACCGCATTATTGATATACAGGCCACTGCCTACACTTCTGCATATAAGACTAAGATGCTCGAGCTCTCTCCTGACAACACTGGGCGCTCCCCCTTGCCTGAGTTTGCTGTTGGTGACCATGTCCTATACTATCAACACTGTGTGGGTGGGTGCGCGCACAAACTAGACTCCCTATGGATTGGTCCTTTAGAGGTGACTTTTAAACGAGGATCTGAGTACACTGTAAAGCTCCTCTCTAGTGGTTGCCCTTTTGCTTGCGTACACGCTAAGTTCCTCCGCAAGTATCACCCCCCAAAGGCCAATCTAGAGGGGGGCAATGTCGTGAATAACAGCATTCACCATGTTTTTATTTTGCCTTTGTTGGGCCATTTTGAGGACAAATCTCTTGCTTTTGCGTTTGACTCTCAAAATGAACTGGCTTCCGCTTCAGGAAATATGATTGTTTGGTTTCCTAACTCTGCGCAACTCACTCACCCCACTCATGCTTGTGGCAAGTGATCCTACTGTTCTGGTAGTGTTTTGTGGTATTCCTAACCACTATATATTTTATTTCACATTCACCAATAAAAATCAAGTGCTATTCACATTTTTATCTTTGTGTCTTCTGTACTTCTGCGCCTCTCTCTAGCCCCGCCTAGCAGAGACTATTCATCCAGGGCCGCAAGGTAAACACAATTGCCTTCCCTGTCATCTAACCGAGACTTAGTACAAATACAATCCTAAGGTTAGGATTTCCTGTTATGTATCTGTGCCGCGCCTCAGAACACAAGAAATATCCCTCCCTCAGCCAATCAGCCTGTAAGACACAGAAGAAAACCAATCACACTGGAGATTGTTCTCAAAATGGTTAAAAGCAAGGGAAGCTTATGTCACTTGGGGAAATTGCGGCCGCAATGGGGTTTTCAAAGTCCACTGTGGCTGCAACCCTGCAAGCCCACGCCAACTGTGGCCCCCTACCAAGAAGACCCTGACTGGTGCCTGTACTTCAACCAAAGGCAACACAGCCCATCCCCTTTTGATGGCCATTATGGAACATGACCCGTGGATGCCCCTGGTCCAGGTACGTCTCCAGTTGGGACTCCACGGCATCTTCACCAACAAAAGAACGGTGAATTTGTGGATGCACAGAGTTGTGGTTGCTGCTAGAATCTTGTCCAATCAAGTTCTCAGTGGCCCCAGTTTGATAGACACTGACCCCTACAATTCAACTATTATTAATTTTATCAAAGGAAGGGCAATGAGGGCCCATAATGGCATCATTTTCCTATCATACACTAAGATTTCTGCAATTATCCAAGACTTTGGAGAGAAGCGTATCAAGTCTGACGTGTACAAGCGCAACCCAATCTTCTATTGTTTTGTTGGGGTTTTATTAGCAGTTTCCCCATTGGGCGTCAATTATTACTCAGTAATATCAAACACCGCAGATGGGTATGCCTACCAGACAGAGCTCAAGGCCATGCTGGAGGAGTGGGCTACACAAAACACTGTGCACACAGTTGTACTGAGTGCAGAGATGGAGCAGCGGGAATGGGCTACCCAAGAAATAAGGGCTGCGGGGCATACCTGCTGGTCCTACCCCATCAACTATGCCAACATGCATCTTGCAGATGTATGTCTCTACAATTTTGGTTCTGCCCTCAGGCGCTTAAAGCCTGCCACCTACAATTAACTTTGCACCCAACTTGATAAGGGGTATGAGCCTTTCCCTTCTACGTCTGTCCAGGACTTATTTGATCTCATCATCTTCTATGAAAGTGATAGTGATAAGTCCAGAAAGGACCCCTGTCTTCCCCCACGCCAGTCCATCCGTTTTGTCATGCCAGTATATGTGACAGAAGAAGAATTTGAGCAACTGAAGCAATCAGCTCTTGCTGCCCCTTCCCAGTCAACAAACCCTGCCTCCCCAACCCCCATCAAGCCACCTGCCTTCCAACACTGACTCCCAAACCACCACACATTCCCTCCCCACTATCTCTGATGCCGCCCCTCTCACAGGCGCAGATGAAGGCAACGTTCATTCCGCCCATTCCCTCCCCTTCCCATCCTTTGATTAGTAAATAAATCTTTTGTTTGTGACAACTTATTAAAATTGATATCTCTCTTTCAATTCATAATTAATAATACTTTCTTTTTACATTATCAACAATTCCCATAATTAATACAATGTTGTACATTTTACAAATAACTTAAAATTATGAGCATACATATTTTTCATCATCATTAATAAATTAAAGACAATAAACGTAAATATTGGATTAGAATATTGCAATTAGACATCAACTCTTGATATTTTGATATTATGTGCATAACTCAATGCATTTTGTTTAATAAAATCCATTGTAAACTTTGCCTTTTCAATTATAATTTATATAAAATGAACTCTGTTTATATTAGGGCCATTAACGCTTAGTACAAATATTGATACATAGTGCATTTTACAGCCTGTATATTTACCTATTGGTAATAATTCTGTAAACTTTTCAGTTGGATTTTACGAGGTAATAATAATGTAATGTGTTAATAAATGACAGTAAACTGTAATTTATTAACACATTACATTATTATTACCTCATAAAATCTGACTGAAAAGTTTACAGAATTATTACTAATAGGTAAATATACAGGCTGTAAAATGCACTATGTATCAATATTTGTACTAAGTGTTAATGGCCCTAATATAAACACAGTCAATTTCCTTAAATTATAATTGAAAAGGCCAAGTTTACAATGGATTTTATTAAAAAAATGCATTGAGTTATGAACATAATATCAAAATATCAAGAGTTGATGTCTAATTGCAATATTCTAATCCAATATTTACGTTTATTGTCTTTAATTTATTAATGATGATGAAAAATATGTATGCGCTGAATATAGTACTATAAAACCAGTTTTTTGATGGAATTCAAACAATATGTCAACAATCTATAACTTGATCAACAAATAGAAGCACACCTGCAAAAGGTTGTTGAGATAGAAAGAAATATCAGGGAAATAGTGACAGGAAAGCTGGGTAACAAGGGCCAGCCACTGATCCAGTCAAAAGAAGATGCTCTGGATTAATTGGGAAATATTATAGATTAAAAGAATAAAGAAAAATTACTTAATCTACAGGAAACAATTTTATCAAGTATAAAGTTCAACAACACTGCCTACAATTTGTGGGAGATCTGGAAGGGGGCCAAAGAAAACAATAAGATCAAACTAATCAAAGGAACAGAAATTCAAAGGAAATCAACACCAATGAAGAGGAAACCAACCAAATGGAAACAGATGAAAATGAAACACAAGCAATAAGCAGAAGCGCTTCAAGAAACACAGAAGCTTTATCAAATGAAAACCAAGAAGAAGCACAAGTAGCAAGAAATATAAGAAAAATTAAGCCTAGAAAAAATAATGAAGAGCATCCAACACTCATGAAGTTTGCCAAAGTGGCGCCTGTGGCTGAGGGGGCCACAGAAGAAACAATTAGTAAGTCTTTTTATGCTTTAATTATATTTATTTTAGTCATCACCAGGAATGGGGATGAGGTTGCGGAAGTGGCAGCTTATACGCCAAGTTGGTTTTACGGGGGTTATCATACACTGGTGGCCCCTTAAAGCAAATAAATAAAATAATTCAACAGAATATGAATAATTTTTTTAATATTGAAGCTCAAGATAGGGAATATTCATCACCCGCGGGGTGCTTGCCATGGATAAGGGAAGCATATGAACTAGGAGCAACTATCAAAATCAAAGAAATGAATGAAATTTGCAGGGATATAAAACACAACTTTGATTAATACATATACAAAAGCATTCAAAGATTCCCCTTCACAAACATCAATGAATATGAAAAGAATTTAATAAAAACTTACTTTCAAATTGGAACTGAATATTTGAAATCTGCAATTTTTAATGAAATTTTTAAGGCACTATCAAATAAAGTCGGGAATGCAGTCCTTGTGAATAATTTTAAGCCTTTATTTTTTCATTTGCTGAGGCCTGGGGGGCTGATTCAAGTCAGGCGCCCCCGGAACCCTCTTCAAGTTCAACCAAACATCCTATATTAATAGGTTAGTGCAAACATTCAAAAAATTATGCATGTTCTTGGAAAATTATACCTTGCAAAGAATCCATGTTGTGGTATACCTGGGAATCCTCCTCCACTGCATATTAAAAACCAACGTCAAAAAGTTGGAGGATGTACCTATTCAAATGGACATTTGCCGCGTAGCCCTCAACCGCCAGAAAAAACCACGGGGATAAAGGACAGTTGAGCATGTCCTCTATGACTCATTTGCATTGGCAACGCTATACAGGTACTACATGCCCCCCAAAAACCTACTAGTCAATTTGCTCACCAGCTTGCCTTTTATCAAACAATCATCAACCACCAGGGTGTTGAGCGCCACCCCTCTAGCAAATGTATCCAGAGTTGTTCACTGAATACAGAGGAGTATGTGTATTCAATTAGATGCATTAGCCAAAAATTTAATTTTGGGGTATAATTCCCCGGAATAATCACATTCCCTTCGCAATTAGCATCCCCCAATAAATATTTTCCCCTTGCAAATTAATTTTTTTAAATTTTTTATATTTTGATACTAAATATTTTTAATACTGAAATATGTACTATTAAAATTTTACTATAAAAATTTTAATATTAGAATAAATTACAATTTAATAAAAATAGTTAAATTTCAAATATTTAATTTTTACAATTTATAATTATAATTTTTTTAATATTTTTATTTTTATTTTAACTTTCAGTATGTAAATTATAATATTAATATATCTAAATATATTACAAGACATTAGTTAAAGTTGCAATCACGGCAAATATTAAAAATAAGTTAAAAATGTTTTTATTTATTAGCTCATTGAATATGGGTTTATTTATCACAATAAACATTGAGAATTTAATTTATCTGCATCATGCGGCCTGATCCACTATTGTTATAAACAAATGATTGTTTAGAACTTGAATTACCTTTCCCTTGTAATGTGATTTGATAAACATATTTGATATACTTGACCCGCGTTCTAAGTACTAATTAGTAAGCAATACATGAAAATCATTGGTGGTTGTGTTGTGTGGCTATAGTGGCACTGAAATAACAAGGATCAGATGATGACATGCAAGGTCCAATTTATAGCTTAAAAAAGCCAAAGTACCATCAACAATTCACAATTATTTAAATAAAATATTTCTATTTCTATCTTTTTTAATTTATTCATTTGTTAGCGCAACAGTCAATATAATATTCAGTGCATTATAATAAAATTATATTCTTCATACCTAGTATAATTAATTTTACTTATCTTTTCTATGTATTCTTAAATGTCTATAATACATTCAAACGTCACATTATTATATATAAATAATAATTTTTGAGTCCTAATAAAAACAAAATAAATAAAAATAAAAACAAATAAAACCCAGAGCGCCCATTTATCTGATTGGCTTGGAGGCCAGGGCTTTAGGGAGAAAGGATTCCAAGAGCTTGTAAAAAGCTGCCACCACATCAGGTGGCATTGCAAATTGGCTGACCTCAAGAATATTTAATAGATCCTCAGTGTCCTGGGGAAGGCCTTGTTTCACCTTATTCTTGATCCAACCAAACACCTCCTTGATTGGATTCAGGAATGGGGAATATGGCGGGAGGAAGAGAAGTCTCATTGGACAATCAATAAGGCGGTGGCTGGAGGAGTGGCTATTTTTATCAATGGGCAGGAACTCGGACACAACCAGATCCACGTTGTGGAGCCCAAAATTATGCAACACAACAATGTTGGTTGTAATGCAGTAATTGATATGGAGATAATCCTTGACAGTTTAGAGAAAATAAAGAAAGGTCCCGCTGTTATGGGAGCCTTTAATCATCTGATACTGGTCCAACCCACAAGGACCAAGAAGCGCAACCATGGAATAGGTCTGGGAATGAACAGCTGCACAATGGGCTACGTTGTCCTTGGACCCCTTCTCAACCCACCCATGCTTAGACCTGAGTGAGGAGGAAAACGTCAATTTGTTGATGTAGAAGAACTGGGATATTCCCAGTCTCCTTTAGTGCAAGATATGTCTTGGCATAAATGCGTCAATCCTTGATGGTCTTTTCACTGTTCCTATTGTACAGAGAAACTCCAAGCACCTTCCACAAGAAGCCCAAATCAACAATTGTTTGTAGACAAGGGTTTTGGAAACAGAAAGCCCAAACTCTGTGGCAAGCATTGATTGGACAGCAAGTGTGTCCAGGTGGCAATCCTTGGCTACCCACTGCTTGATTGCGTTAATGTGAATAGGATGAAGGAGTTTGGGTTGTCTTTTTGCCTTGTTAGATTTGGCAATTTACCTGGTATTCCCATACTTGGTGTTGATGTTGGCAATCTATCTGGCCGTGACACCAAATTGGGATGCAATATCCCAAACCACCATTCCCCTGTTCAAGCAGTTGAGGAGAGCTTCATGCTCACTATCTGTCAACCAACGCCAGCCCTTGGCAGGTACCACAGCATCCTGGCTACCAGGCTTGACAAAGGGGACAGGGACCTTTATGTAGAAGGTGGGATCACACTTGGTTGCAGTGGCACCGTCAATGGTTGAATACACAATAGGCACAGATGGCTCAACAGTGACTGCCAATGGCTTGTAGGTGGTGTCAAAGATGCAGGGGCAGGAAGTAGAAACTCTTGGATCAAGAGTGCGGGGCCGGGTGACAACTGGGTAAACAGTGGAGGTGTAAGTAACCTCATTATTCCTGGTGACCCTGGTGTAGGAGACTTTTATGGCAGGCCTTGAGAGTGGCTTCTGCCTGGGATTCCAGCTGGTAGTTCTGGCTTGGGATGCAGGAGGTGGTTGGCTGGGCTGACACCTTGGGAGGCCTGTGTATTGGCATGACTCCCCTCAAGTTGAGTTCTGGGTCTGTTCTTGGGCCCTCTGGGACGCCCTTGTGGACAGGCTGCCCCGCAGACTGGTGCAGGAGCGGGTTGGGAATGTGATTAACAGTCCATAAAAATAAAATAAAAAATATATTTTAGATTAAATATGTATTTATTTGGAGTTATTGGTTTAGTTGTGGGTAGTTTGTTTTCTCTTCATTTATCCTTGAATAGTAGCAGAGTTTCTATATTGGTGATTTGAAGTGAATAATATTGTATACTTTCTGGGTTTGGATGACTTTAAAGTTTAATAACTTTTTATGTCTAATTATGGTTATTGAGATTGAATTTTTAGTTTGATTTTAGTTGTGGTGGAGCTTCTTGATTTGGGTTGGTGTTTCCTAGTGTGCTTACTGTACATTAAATTTGGATTCCAGTTCCCAAATTAATATCTGAGTTTACTAGTGGCATTCAAAAGTGATTTGAAATTTGGTTCTTAGATTTGACAATCCCACAATTTCAAAAAACATAGTAAACTTAATGAAAATGGTTGATGGATTTGAATGCTTCAAATCTGATTCCAGTTAATTCATTTCGTCCATTGGAAATATGCAGTTTGACTTGACCTTTGCAAAGTGTCTATGAGTTCCTGCATTTTCTAAATATTCAAATAAATACTCAAAAAAATCAATTTAATTAAAAAAGGCAATCCTGAAAAAGTGATTTGAATTTTGGACCAATGATTTGACAATCCTACATTTGTATGTTCAGGTTCTGAATTTACAGTATGTAAAAAACAACTTAATTGTTGTGTACAATGGATTGTAATCAAGAATGATACCAAGGTATCTAAAATAAGACACAATATCTGAAACAAAAAATTTAAAAATATTGTGTTGGGTGCTTAAATTAGCGTAAAATCTGGGGAAAAGGGTGGAAATTATTTTGGATATTCTAAAAGGGTATTGTAAAACCAAAAACAACTAATTAAGAAATATAAAATCTATAATTGGGATATTGGGCAAGGAAATATATTAATTAAATATCCATATTCAGATAAAAGCAAAAATTAAAATTAGGGGTAACTTAATTGAAATTTATTTAGTATTTTATTAAATTTTGAAATGGAAGGAACACAACAACAGAGTATTGATGCACCTGTTGTGCGCCGCAGTTGCAGTTGTCCTTGCAGGTCAAAAATTGAGTCAGTGCAACACAAGTGCATACTCAAGAAGGAGACAGAGGAGAGATCAATAGTGAGGTTACACTAACACAACCAGTTCAAGGAGCACAAGCTGCAAGGGTGTGGAGCATCAAACCTTGGGTCCCCAAGCTGACCTGGAAGCCCATCAAGGTTACCACAGCCAAAAAAGTCATAAACAAATAGATTGAATTTACCTTTTATGTGTTTGACCCCGTCTACTGCTAGGAGCTGTCCCAGCAGCCATGATGGAAAAGGTGAAGCCCATTCTTGACACCAGCTATGAGCCCTATGTCAATGATAGTAACCAGGAAGATGACAACAAGCATGAGTTCTATAGGACTACAAAGGGCAGCAGGTGCTCCAGAAAGTTGTGGCCTTCCACAACAAGGTTCCCATACCCTGTGTTGTGCCTAATGCCAACAAGCCAATCCCCACTGCTAAAAAGCCCACCCAGAAGTGCATCCCTGACATCAAACACATCATCCTGCTTAAGCTAATGTGGGAATTGGGTGATTACAAGGCAGCTGCGGCCCTTGTTGGAGTGGATCCCAAGTACACCAGCAAGGTATTCAAAAAATTCATTGATACTGGCCAAGTTCTTGCTGCAGAGAAATCCCTGTGCATGTCAACCATGCTCACCAAAGAGCACAAATGGGCAATCTGCCAGTGGATAACCTGGGACTGCCATCTTGAACTGGCAAATATGGGCAAGTGCCTAAAGTTAAAGTGTGGAGATCAAAATCTCCAAATCAATAGATTTTTTGATCTCCACACTTTTTTTCAATAAAATTTTTTTCCAAAAAATTTAATATTTTCTTAATTTTGAATTTTTTTAAAATGTTTTTACTAGAAGCTAAAATCAAAAAACCAAGTTCAAAGTGCTCAAATCAATGCAATTTAAACACAAATTAATTTAATTTGGCTTTTTAAATTGAATTTATTTACCCCTTTTGATAGAGGGGACAAAATTGAAAGTGCAAAAATTGAAGTGGAAAAAATCTTCAATTTAATATTTGATACATCAAAATTAAAAAAATTTAAAATTTAAAATTTTTTCTATATGTAAAAAAACAAGAGCTAAAAAAAAGCTTTTTTAACTTTTTTTGTTCAAATATTAATAAAAAAGTCTATTATAAGCTCTTTATGTTTAAAAAATAAAATTTTGTCTCATAAAAATTTATTTAAAAAATTACATTTAGTTTCTTAATGGGTGAAGAAATCAAAAAGTAGTCAAAGCAAAATCTAAAAAGGTACCAAGTTGGCAACTTGGACGCCTGTGAGCGCCGTCACAATTGGATAGACCGTCATCATCAATCAAAAGACTTTGGTGTGCACATTATAGCGTCTGAAATTACCAGCAAAATACGTGAGTACGTAGTATATACAGGTGTATATGGCTATAGACTGGGTGGAGTGGGGCAATACCAGCGTGGGCCAGGAGTACTGCTTGAAGGAGTTGAGCTGCGCCGGCTCCTTGTAGTAATACTGCCAGGTGGTTTGTTGAATGGCCCATGCTGTTGGTTATATTGGTGGCCCCCAATCCCTAAGCAGGCTGTGAGGACAGCTGAGAAGATTAGGTGATTCATCTCCTGATCCTGGGAAAGGGCAGACAAAGCTTAGTGTCTTGTTTAACTTCTTGTAGGTAAAGTTTTTGAATTGATTTATGTGATACTATTAAGGGGTAATTTCACTCAATGATAGCACAAACTATAATCAAGTGATTTGGCTTTATTATATACTATCATCCTTGTGGGGCATGATTAGTGCAAAAAATTGTACAGGGAACCCCAAACACTTGGTGTTGTCTGGAATTCTCTTTTGGGAGTGGGATGGGGATGGATTAGCAGGCAATGAATTGTTAATCTTGGCATTGCATGACTTTGGAGCTTCTTTGGGTACTTTCATGCAATCACTTTCAACTTCTATAGTTGATGCATTAATTGTCATGATAGGCATCTTGTAAACCCCCTCCAAATTTGGTAGGTTCCAAATTTGGGCAGCAGTTCCCCCCATTTTTGGGTTTGGGGAAATTGCCTTTTGGGATTCCTGATTGGGAAATTTCCTCATTCAGCGGGGGTGGGCGGTCCCACTGTGGGGGGTGCACTGTCCCCTGCCGGCTGGCAGGCGCGCGCGGACAAGCCGCCAGGCTTGGCGTGCGGCCGCGCAGTCCACGGCCAGGGTATAAAACCTGTTTTCCCAAAATTCAATTTTTTAATTTCTATTTCTTCAACTGGGTGTTTTGCAGCAGTTTCACTAATCAGGGGGAACTGCTGCAATTTTTTATTTTGCTCTTTGAGCCCAATTGCGTCCAAAAGTTTATCTTGACACAAGGTGTTGTCAGGAATATTCCTGACACCAATACTACAATGGGGCTGGGAGCACCCAATGCCGCTCTCAATCAGATCTACTGCAGAATGCAACCAGCAGATCTTCAAAAATGCTGATTTCTGCTGCTGCACCTGTTTCCCCTGCCACCAATTGCACTGAGGTGCTGAAGAATAATCTTGAAGCAACTGAGGTTGCTGATAATGCAGCCAATAAATTGGCTGTGCACAGCACCTCAGTTAAGCTGCAGGATTCAAGACCACTTACAGGTTGTGATTAAGATAAAAATAATCACCAATCAACAGACAATGATTCAAAACCTGAAGAATTAATTGGTACTTCCCTAACCTCTTCCCCAACCAAGTAAAATCTCAGGATGATGGAGCCAGCCAATTACCTACCAGCTGCCATCAGATCTCCCCTGCTTAGACCAAGTCACTCAGATCCCAACCCACACTTCCCAAGCCACATTCCACTACTTCTCAGAAGCCAGTGCCCAAGATTTGGGAAGCCAAAAGCTCACCAAAAGTAGAAAGCAGTATTTTCCAAGGTAGACCAGACAAATATATAAAAACCACTTTCCCCACTTAAATCAAGTGCAGACAACGTCAAATAAAGTGAATGAATCTTTCAGTTTTGTTTGCTTTATTAGGATTTTAATTTATACACCACTTGAGCAGAAGTCAAACCAGAAGACTAGAGTACCACCCTAGAACTATGCCCATGGACTACCAGCCAGGTCCAGATCCTGTAATGGCTGGCATTCCCTATCCCCCCCTGCTCCTCCTATCCCACAGCCCTACAACCACAGTAGAGCTGGGATGGTCATCCTGACCATCCTCAGTCTGGCCAAAGTTGTCATTCCCAACCTTTGTACCTATTGCCCTTTAGCTGCTGGATTGATTTACTTATGTCAGGAAGCCAGTTGTAGGTAGAGGCATTGGGCAGCTTGGGGTGTGGTGCAGCCAAGCCGGCAGGTAGGGCCCACCATAGAATGGGTGCTAACTTGATAATATAAGATACAGATCACCCAAGTAAGGACCAGGGTTGAGAGTTGGGGACCACAGAATCCACCAAACCTGTCAAAGTAATGTAGAGTACTCCAAACAGTTGGGTAGAGGTGGTCTTGGCTGCGGCGGTAGGTTCTAGTGGGCTTTCTGGTTGTGGGGTTAAGGGAGGAGTCATGGGAACAAAGTAGGCAGGCAGATAATTGTACTTGTCTTTGAATAATAAGAGTGGCACCTCAATCCTCTTTCCTTCACGTCCTATGTATTCAGTTTCTCTAGTCCTGGCCAAGGGGTTGGCAATGAGGATGGTCTCCAAGTTGTACTCTGAATAGGCTGGGTTAGGGGGTATTCTGTAAAGTGCACAGGTCCAAAGGGGGCTCCCGGGAAACAGTATAATGCCTGGGGCAATTTGGCAGATTGGTCTTGGGAGAGGGCTGCGGCCTGGTGGTCTACTTGACTGGAATTAAGATGGAAGATAATTAAGACTAGATAGGGTTAGGTTTGTTTGAACCAAAGGTTCATAAACTTTATTATTGAAAATGACAATATGGTCATCACCATACTGCCAGCGTTTTTATACCATGTGATTTTGCTTCCTTGCTTTTTGCAGGATTCAGATCCAGGGGCGGTTTGCTGGTGTGGCATGGATTCTGGCTTGGGGTCTGGAGGGCATCAGGTCCTGGTTGGGCATACTCTGGTGAACAGAGATGCTTAATTTTGCCACTTTGGTTCACCAAGTCACCTGAGCAGCCTAATTGTATTCCTCTTTCTGGACTAGGGACCAGTAGCAGTTGGCGCTTATTGGCAGGGCTAATGGTGGGTCTTGTCCAAGCCACGGCTTCTGCATAGGTCTGGGCCCTCTGTGGCACCGGTTTGGCGGGTCTGGGCTGGGCTGGTTCTGGTGAGCCAAAGTGGAAGTGCTTTATTTTGCCGCTGTTGTTCACTATGTCACCTGAGCTGGCCAATTGCAATACTTTTTCTGGACTGGGGGCAATCTGGCAACCCTTTGGGGAATCCTCAGTATTAGGCTGTTGGGTTGCGGGGCAACTTAACAATTTGAGTCTGTGGCTTAACAAATTGGTGGGTCCTGGACCGTCCGGGGGGGCCAATCCGCCTTCAGAGGGCTGGGGTTTGACTCTTGGGTTTTCAATACAAGTATTGAAATGTCATTCATGACAACCTAACCCATTCAGCACCATTCCTCTATAGGGCCCTTGTTACCTGTTACCCGGATGGATTAAGCTCCCCTTTGATGCCTTGGTACATGACAGCCTCTGGCCATGACAGTTTGTCTGCCTACAATCTTGGTAACCTGAGCCCCTATGTTCTTATGTCTATAAGGACATATTGCATGTTATTATTTTTGATTATAGCTTACTGAGTCTACAGACTCTTTAAAGGGCAAACTACTACTGTAGTAGAATCCAATAACCCCAGCTCCCCCTGCCCAAATTAAGACAGTTACAGTTTCCACATCCAACAGTAACTCAACCACCAATTGTGCTCTTCCCAATATACAAAAGATGAACCTTGCTGATTTCAGAAAAGGTCTGTTCTTGTTGGGGACCCATTTCAAAGCCTTCCCTGCCCAATACAGTAATGAAGCCCACAAAGTCCTGACTGTGGGATCTAAGTTAACTGGGGATACTCTTGAATGGTTTACTTATGCCCTCAAGGACAACAAAGATCTCTGCCTGAACTTTGAGGAATTTAATACTAGACTCCTGGAAGCTACAACCCCTAAAGGAACTTGGATTCAAGCCTTGTTGAAACTGCTATCTCTGGAGCAGAGAGGCACCCCCTTGGAAGAGTACATTGCTTGATTCAACAACCTGAAGGATTCTGTGGGATTGAACAACAAATTTTGCACCTAAAATTTCAGAAAAGGACTTTGCCTGTACCTCCAAGGCTTAATGCGTCACCACCCTCTCACTCTCCTGCTCCCAGAGATAATTGAGATAACCAGAGGATTAGACATGAACCGCAATCCTTCTCCATGCCATCCAGGGAACAACACCCCTTGCCCCCGCCCACAGATCTTCCCTGAGGAACTCCAGCGCCACGTGACCAACCAGTTATGTTTCTTCTGTCACCTCCTGGGTCACCTTTCCTGCCAGTTCCCCCATTGTAGCACCCAGAATGATGCCAGCGTAGCAGTAATAAATACTTCTAGTCAGTCTTATCCTGCCATTTTGATAAAGATATTACAAGAAGAATAGTGCATTGAGGTTGAGACTATGCTCAATACTGGAGCAACAAGCAACTTTATTGATCCCTGCCTAGCCCAGTAGCTAGGGTTGACCATTTCAGACACTCCCACTGTGGTGACTATGGGCAACAACACCACAGATACAGCAAGACAGTGTGTTGCCCCTGCCAACATTGAACTAGTAGGAGTCACCACCCAGCTAGAATTGCTAGTCATGAAGAATATTTCACGACCCATTATCCTGGGGTTCCCATGATGGGAAGCTCATAAGACTAACCTAAATTATGAGACCAAGCACGTCAACTTGGTTATCAACGGAAAGCACTTGAATTTGCCATTCCAGTACTCCCCTAAGAATGAACCACTATATGAATCTCTAGTCATCATGATAATGAATGCCTGTAAAGGAATTATACCCGCTATCTAAGGAAATAGTCACAAGTATTTGATGAAGAAGCATCCACCTGCCTTTCAGATCATAGCCTTTTTGACCTCACTATAGACTTACTACCTGGAACCCAACCCACACATGGACCCATTTATGGTTGTAACAAGCATGAGAAGAAAGCACTAAAGAAATACATTACCACTATGTTAAAAAAGGGTTAAATCTGTGTGTCTAAATCCCCATGCTCCTCACTAATGCTGTTTGTGGCAAAGAAAGGGGGAAACCTCTGACCCTGTGTGAATTTTCAAAATCTGAATAACATCATAGTCAAGAACAGGTACCCCATCCCCAATGCTGGTAACCTCAGCAACCAGCTGTCTGGAGCCATGGCGTTTTCAAAGGTAAACCTTAAGGATGTGTTCAACCAAATTCAAATCTGTGCTGGCAATGAATGAAAAACCGCTTTCAAAACCTGAGAAGAGCTTTTTGAATACTTGGTCATACCCTTTGGTCTTTGTAACGCACCTAGTACCTTCCAAACCATGATCAACACAGTATTAGCAGGATATATGGATTCCTTTTGCGTTGCCTACCTTGATGAAATACTCATCTATAGTAAGAACCACCAGGTCCACCTGAGGCATTTTGAACTGGTATTCCAGCGTTTCATGGACCACAACCTGTTTGTAAAGAAATCAAAATGTGAATTCTTCCAGACAGAAGTGGAATTCCTGGGATACATTGTTAAGAAAGGCAAATTTGCAATGGCTCCTGACAAAATCTCAGAAATTGTGGACTGGCCAACCCCCACTTGCCAGAAAGACGTCCAGAGTTTTCTCTGGCTGGCAAACTTTTGCAGAGAATTCATCCAGGACTTCTCCTCAATTGCCCTTCCCCTTACTAAACTAACATCTGAGAAGCACCCCTTTGCCTGGACTGAGGAAACAGAGTCAGCCTTTTCCCAACTCAAGAGAGCCTTTGTCTTGGCACCTGTCCTCATCATGCTAAATTTTTCTCTCCCCTTTGTTGTAGAAACCAACACGTCATATTTTGCAATGAGAGGGGTCCTCCTTCAGGAGGGGATGGATAGTAAGCTACATCCTGTGGCTTACTATTCAAGGAAATTCTCCCCAACAGAATGCAACTATCCTATCTATTATAAGTAAATGTTGGCTATCATTCAGACCCTTGGCCACTGGCAACGTTACTTATGCAGCACCAGTCATCTGGTAAAAGTAGTCACAGATCATAAGAACTTGACTTACTTCTTCACACCTCACCAACTAAACCAGCACCAAGCTCAATGGGCCCTGTTTCTTGCATATTATGACCTTGAGATTTCCTACAAGCCAGAAAAAGTGAACCACACCCCTGATCCACTCAGCAGAAGACCTTATCTGACCCCATCCCCAGAAGAAATCAAACAGTTTAACACCAAAGCCCTCTTATCACCCAGCCAAGTGGCACCCTTGCTCTGTCTCCTACAAGTCCACAGCCTGAAAGACAAAATTATAGAAGCACAAGCAGCAGACCCCCTTTGCCAGCCTATCCACAAAGATCTATCCCAAGACCTACAGAGCAAGTATTATGCTCAAGAATACTCCCTCAAAGGAACTGCTTTATACCTCTCTACAGGGTTGTACATTCCCCCAGGGCGCCTTAGAACTCGCATCTTCCAGGAATACCATGACACACCAATGATGGGACATCCTGGTAGGAACAAGATGTTAAAGGGTATCTGCAGGGCCTACAACTGGCCTGTACTGAAGAACAACATTGTAGAATACCTTTGGGGTTGTGAGATCTGCAACAGAACCAAACCAAAAAGAGGACTTCCTGAAGGACTCCTACAGCCTTTAGAGATTGCAAAGGGACCTTGGCAGTCAGTCTCCATGAATTGCATTGTGCAATTCCCCCTTCTAAGGGAGCAAACGCAGTACTGGTAGTTGTAGATTGATTCACAAAGATGACACACATTTATTCCCACCACTACTTGATTATCAGCAGAAGAGACCACTAACCTGTTTCTGAGAAATTTCTTCCTGCACCACGGATTATCTAAGGAAGTAATTTCCAACCAAGGACCACAATTCATCTCCCGGTTCTGGTCACATGTACTACAGGACCTAGGCATAAAGAGATCTCTCTCCACCCACTTTCACCCCTAAAGTTATGGACAGACTGAAAGGGTTAGCCAAGTGTTAGAGCAATACCTGTGATTTTTTGTCAACTTAGAACAAGACAATTGGCTGGTCTTCTCCCCATGGCCCAATACTCTTATAATAGCCAACATCACACTTCTACAGACATGTCTCCATTCTATGCCAACTACATATTTGACCCCACAAGGGGCCACTTGGACCTAGGCAAAGCAGCCAATCCCCACAGAAGATCCTGGGTCAGAGCTATCCATCAGGAACAACAAGACTTTGTCAATAACCTAGTCAAAGCAGTGAACACTTTCAAGGATTACACAGACAAGAAAAGAAAACCTGGCCCACCCATTGAAGTAGGAGACCAAGTGTGATGATCCACATATAAGAGGTATTTCAGGAAAGGGTTAATTTGGCTTCAAATAAAGACACTATGCTCCAGATTGACAATGTGTTGTTAGTTGATTACAGGTAGAAGCCTAGTAGGGAATGATGGCTACTGGGGAGGTAAGGCCTAGCTAGTAGGTTTAGAGACTACTAGGGGCAGATGTTGTCTCCACCCAGCAGTAGATATTAGCTGCTATGGGCTAGAGGTCTTCACCCAGCAGGGAACTGTGGCTGCTTGGGGTGAAGAATGAGATAGCTCATAAGGAAACTTTGTTTGTCTGGGGGGAGAAGGTTTTGGATCCCTGGCGGGTAACGTGGGCTGCCAGGAAGGGGAAGAGCTCTGAGGGCTCTACATACCCTGATACACTTACAGGAGGTCTGTGAGCAAGCATCCTATCTAAAAGACTGGTAGGGTGTTCTCATTTATGTCCCTATGGGAGCTTTGGGGAGAACCCAAAGTGAGCATTGGAGGGCATACATTTGCTCAGAGGTGTCACCAAGACGGTTGCTTGGGGAAGCAGCTGCAGAACTTGGTGTGATCAGTCCTCTGGGAAGTAAAGCTGATTACTTTGCAACTGAAAGCCTAGATTTAATCACCTGGGTGAGTACAAACAATGCATAGACATTGATCTATGGTTTAATGGCCTAAGTGTATTGCCACTTGCAAGGGACCAGTCAGACAACAGTTCAATGTAGACTCATGTCTGGGTCTACAAGTTCTGGTAACAGGGACTGAGATAAAGAACCAAGGTAGTTCAAGGGATTAGCAGAGAAGACTAGCAAGAAGGACTGTTTGATCACAGTGAAAACTAGTTAAGGGACTGTTGGTCCATATTGAAGTTTTGAAACTAAAATGGTTCTTTTTGCAGGAGGAACCAAGGTGGTTTCTGGTGAGGATTTGGTGAGGAACTGGGTGAGGATCAGCAGAAGGACAAGAAGACATGATGAAGGACTAGCAGACCATGGTGTATGATGGCCAAAGGACCAGAAGTTGGTGCTGAAGAACTAAAGAACTGAAGAGCTGAGAGGATGACCTAGCTGGACTGAATACAGAGGCTGGAAGAGCTGGTTTAGTGACTTTTGAGAAGAAATTTGGATATAAAGAAGCAGTTAAAGAATAATTAAATACTGCCTATTATGATTAAGAAAGGATTGAAAAGCATATTAGGAAAAAGAAAGAGGAGAGAAAATGGTTTACAGTATGTTAAAATTGTAAATTTATTAAGTGGAAATTGAATCAGAAAGATGCCAGAAACAGGACAGAGAAACTGTAAGAGCAAAAGAGCAAATTTTGCCAAGAACAACTAAGAAAGGCAAATGGGCGAGCAGCAAGCAGGTTTGAAGTTGCAAAACATTGAGAAAAACACAGGGAAACACGGCAAAACGTTGTAAAATTGAGGGGTGGAAATTCACTTAAGAAAAACATATGCCAAAGCGCTTGAGATTTGCTGGGAAAACATGACAGGAATCACGGCAAAATAGTTTGAAACACAGAGCAGTTGTTTACCTGGAGCAAGACAGCTTCGGGGTTGAACCAGGGTCAAGAGCAAGTCATCCAGGGAAACCTTTTGGCAAAACCTTTGAATCAAGGCATATGATTGGCTGAAAGCTGGAGTCTATTTGATCAGTGTTTTGAGGGCTTTAACTTGAGAGTTAAAGCCTAAAAATGAGGAGCATAAGCAGAAAATTCAGGGCTTTTATTGGCTGAAGTAAGATCTAAAGTTTAATATATTATAGAGAGAGGAAAACTGTATAGTTTAAGCTTTTTAAAACCAGAGTTCTAAGGGAGATTTTTGGTCTGAAACAAGGAGTTATAAAAGAGGGAGCTATCTGTCACAAGTGACAAACTCCTGTCAACTATGATAATCAAAAGGCCTCAACTATGGGAGTCAAACCCTGACGCCCCGCGGGCCACCAGCCCGCAGGGCCAGCCACCTGGCTGCCTGCGGTTTTTGGGGTTTGAATCAGAATCAGATTCAACTTTGGATAATCTCCTGAAGTTTGATGAACCAAGTTTGCCTACAACAATGCCCCCTGTGCTAGAGGTTCCTGTTAACCCAACCAATCAACGGGCCGGGTTAGCCACAGACCCCAGAATAACCCGGGCCACTACAGAAGAAGAAACAAAGATACCTTCTATAAGAAGCAGGCCACCCAGAGATGACCCATCCGTGACCTGGTTAAGGAATTTGAGTGCTCTAGTTGCAAGTCAGCCAATGAAATAACCCCTGCAATTGTTGCCACCAAGGGCTGTGAGGACCTAGTAGATGGGGAAACCTGGGCCATGAAAATCTTTGAAAGTTTTGCCATGACAGATGGGCATACTTATACCCTGGGCCGCCAGGAAGATGCCCATTGCCATTCTTGCAATAAAGTGATATGAACCTTTGATCTAACCAGATCATACCATACTTTTTATTAGTTTTACTTCATCTACAGTCTACTCCTTGCGGCCCTGTCCCCTGTGCCCACATACCCCAAGAAACCGCGGACCAGCCGCCTGAACTTTACCGTTCACCAGGAGCTCCCTTTGGCCCAGTACATTTTACCGAGTACCCACCCAACCCAGTGTATTTGGAGTTTACTCTGGAGGAGATCTTCATCCACAACCCTGAAGCTAGAACTAGAGAGACTGAAACCATATACAGAGAAGGCATCAAAATCACCATACCTCCTCTGCTATTCCGAGACAAGTATAATTTCCTGCCCGCATATTTGGTTCCAATGATGCTGCCCCTCACCCCGCAGCCCAACCACCCGCAAGAATCCGTTGCCACTAATGAATCCACTTCCACCCAAATATTTGGGGTGATGTATATCACCCTCACTGGGCTGATTGATTCCATGGTGCCTACAAGCGGACCTTGGACAATCCTTGGAAAATCATTATCTTATATTGTAAAGTTAGCCCCAATCCTGTGGTGGGCTCTCCCTGCTGGGCCTGCGGGCCGTCCGCCCGCGAGTTCTCAGGAACCCCCCACAGGTTGGATTCCTGACACTATCTGAGACTCTTAAGGGACTGGATCAAGTGGATTACAAAGACCAAAAGTGCTACAGAAGAAGCAGAGACCAAGCTAAGGAAGCCTGAGCTGGAACAGACCGCAGGAGCCCAAGACTGAAGCACAGGAGCCCAAGACAAAGAAGCAGGAGCCTAAGACCAAGTACAAGGAGTCCAAGAGATTGTTGAAGGACTCCAAGTATTGGAAAACCCTTATTGTTTTACTATATAAAGGCCTTATATTAGAAGGTTTCTAAGGAGATCTTCCTTCTGACCGTAAATAAAAGCCTATTACAAACCATGCCCAAATTTCCTGTGATAAAAAATTCAAGCTCTATAAGTAAACTACCCCACATCTTCTACCCTAGCCAAGGGGAGAAGGAAACCTATTGCCAAGGTTGTAGAAGATTTGCCTCTAGTAAGTCTGCCCAGGAGGAGTGGGAGAAGGTAACTAGGCATCTTGAAATGACAGATAGAGGAAGGGAGTCTATAGGAACTGAATTTACTAGGCTGTTACAGGATTGGTATTGGCCTACAGAAGGGCTAGAACCCGCTGAAGTACAAGTATATGGTGGAGACACCCACCTATTAATTGGGAAGGTACTTGTTGTAACTGTGCTGTTTTAGCAGAGTTACACGGGGAAAATATATAGAAGCTAGATAATAATCTTTATTGGGAGATAGTGATTATATAGTTCATGTGAATCAAGGATAGTAGGAACAAGATTGGTGATCACACGGCTTGATAGAAGAAGGGGGTGGCTTGATCCTGATAATGAGTCAAGCGCCAAATTGATGTATCCACCGTGAAGGATCATCATCTGTTCATGTTGTTGGATTTGGTAATTTGAGTTGACTTCCTAGTCTGGCTTTGGGTGACCAGATAATCAGATTGTGGGTCACAAACCTGCTTGGTTGGAACCTTGCTGGTGGGTTAAGCCTGCGGTTTTGACATACTGGAAGAGTTTGCACTTATGCAGGCCAAGTACAGGCTCCTAACTAACCACCCACCACTTTTGGGGAATGACAACTTCTCTAAGCTGGTCCCTGGCTATGACCCAGGACACACTTTGGGGACTGGTGAACAGGAACCCCACACCAAGTGTATCTGGACGCCCGCCATATCTGTCTCAAAGCCCCCTGCACAAAGCTAGCTCACCAAAGGACTGGCCCACACAAAGTCACCAAGAAGATTGGTCCTGTGGCCTTCCGCCTGGAACTCCCTGAAGAATGAAAAATTCATAACGTCTTCCACTGTTCCCTGTTGTCAAAGAAAACTGGTAAGTCCTTTCTCCATCAAGTGATCAAGTCTGCACACCCACCAGTTTAAGTAGGAGAACACCAGGAACATGAGGTTGAAGAAATACTCCAACATCAGCAAGTTCAGAGCAAGACCCAATACCTAGTCAAGTGGAAAGGTTACCCACATGAAGATGCTATCTGGGAGCCTGAAGCCAATCATCTACATTGCACCCCATTGGTCAAACAGTATCAGGAGAGGATTAAAGTACACCCTACAGCTGTCTCATTGGAGGGGGATAATGTGAGGGCCAGAAGTTTGAAGACAGGAAAAGGTTTGAACCCCCACACCCGGCCACCAAGCAAAAGCAAGGTCAGCCGCAAAAGCCCGCTGGGAATTCAAACCCCTAACCACCAACCAGTGCGGGCAAAGGCTGGTTTGAACTTCCCTGGCCTATTTGGGCAGTTTAAATTGGCCTGATGCTGGGTCCCGTCCTGGGGCCAGATTTAATGCTGGCCTGGGGGAGCTTGTGGCTCCCATCAGCATTGGGGGACCCAGCCCCAATACTACAATGGGGCTGGGAGCACCCAATGCTGTTCTCAATCAGATCTGCTGGGTTCTGCAGCAGATCTGTTATCAAGAAGATCTGCTGAAGAATACAACCAGAAGATCTGCAAAAATGCTGGTTCCTGCTGCTGCTCCTGTTTCCCCTGCCACCAATTGCACTGAGGTGCTGAAGAATAATCTTGAAGCAACTGAGGTTGCTGATAATGCAGCCAATAAATTGGCTGTGCACAGCACCTCAGTTAAGCTGCAGGATTCAAGACTGCTTAAAGGTTGTGATCAAGATAAAAATAATCACCAATCAACAGACAATGATTCAAAAATTGAAGAATTAATTGGTACTGCCCCAACCTCTTCCCCCAACCAAGTAAAATCTCAGGATGATGGAGCCAGCCAATTACCTACCAGCTGCCATCAGATCTCCCCTGCTTAGACCAAGTCACTCTTTTCCCAACCCACACTTCTCAAGCCACATTTCACTACTTCTCAGAAGCCAGTGCCCAGGAGTTGAGACGCCAAAAGCTCACCAAAAGTAGGAAGCAGTATTTTCCAAGGTAGACCAGACAAATGGTATAAAAACCACTTCCCCCCACTTAAATCAAGTGCAGAAAACGTCAAATAAAGTGAATGAATCTTTCAGTTTTATTTGCTTTATTAGGATTTTAATTTATACACCACTTGAGCAGAAGTCAAACCAGAAGACTAGAGTACCACCCTAGACCTATGCCCATGGACTACCAGCCAGGTCCAGATCCTGGAATGGCTGGCATTCCCTATAACCCCCCTGCTCCTCTTATCCCACAGCCATACAACCACAGTAGAGCTGGGATGGTCATCCTGACCATCCTCAGTCTGGCCAAAGTTGTCATTTCCAACTTTGGTACCTATTGCCCTTTAGCTGCTGGATTGCTTTACCTAACCCATTCAGCACCATTCTTCTACTGGGCCCTAGTTACCCGTTGCCCGGATGGATTAAGCTCCCCTTCAATGCCTTGGTACATGACAGCCTCCGACCATGACAAAAAATTAGGACCACTTAATATTAAATTTTTGCAAAAAAATAATATTTTATTCATTATGTTTTATTAAGTTCCTCAAATCAAAAAGTGAGGAAATTGAAAATTGACTTTTTAAAATTAGTCAAACTTTTTATAAGCTTATAAAATTTTAAATAATAAATAAATACTTATGAGATTTCTCATGTAGATTCTTTAAGGCCTGATATTTAAATATATAAAAAAGAAATAAAGTTTTTTGGTAGGTTTTCTTTTATTGCAATATTAATAAATTGGTGTGTGTCAGAAATCTGCGGACTGTGGTATTTTATCATCCACCAGATGATATCCTAAGTCTTCTAACATTAGGAAAGTACAGAGAACTTGTGACTTTGGCATAACCTGCGGTCCAGAATACTTTGTTTTCTGCAGAAGGAGCAAGTCTGACTGGGCCCAAAGCCCAAAGGGTTTGAGACAGTTCTTCTTACTTCTGGATATGGTTCATGGGTTGTCTCTATATTTTAATATAGATAATTATACTGTATGACAACATTATCATCTTTTACTCTACTAATAAAGCCTAATAGAGGATCATATTAAGGAAATAGGACTTGGATCAATTGTCAAGTCAATACGGAATCATCAGTCTTTTATTCTAATGGACTGGCTTTAAGGCGGCCCACCTGCCTGCATTTTATCCGAGTTAGCTCACAACACTAGGAAGAGACTGAATTAGCATTAGGTCAACACAGCAGGAGGCCCGGTCTTTTCAGGGTGGATTTTGTGGAAGCTCGCTTGACAACTTCCTTGGCTTACTGTGTTTGTTCTAGACACGCCACACAGCTGAATCTCTTTTCAGCTGCCTACCTGGGCCACTATCCAGGGCTAGCTAGCCAACGGTTGGCTACTAGTTCACAAGATGATTGTTACACTAATCAGAGCTACTCTAATACAATAGGCTCAGGCCCTTTTATCTTAGAGTGTTTGGCCTGGTGGCCCAGTCTATGTTGGACTCTGTTAGACATAATATAGATGACAGTTCTTATGACGGCCCTCTTATTCTAGGATACAATTTAAGTTTAGAATAGTAATTATTGTGAAGTGCATATTGAGGTGCTTGATGAAGGGAACTAATTAATGAGCAGTAATTGCATGTTCAATTCATTAATTGTAATGCATGGATTTGTTGGTGCCAGGATATGATTTGATCATTGATTCCACAAACCTGTGGCCTGCATTATTTTGTTGAATCTATCACTTAGAATGATTAACTGCTGGCCCATGTTATTTTGTTGAATCCGTTAATTAGTCAATATCCAGAAATCCTGACAGTGTGTTTTGGAGGCAATTTCAAAAAATATTAAATTAATATACAGTAGTTTTAAAAGCTATGGCAACAAGCAAAATGAACTCAGATTTAAACAAAATCCAAGTTGCGCAAGATTCAGGATTCAAATAATTTAAATATTGTCAGTTAATAAATGAAATGTCAAACCAAAAACAAAATTTCACTAACACATTATACAAAATTATATCAAACATCAAGCAGCATAGTTCAAACCACAAACAAAATGGACTGGAACATCAAGTGAAATGAATGGGTGCTGTTCCAAAATATATTATAATCCAGTCAGGATTTATATGAGACACCAACAGAAGGACCAAAATGAAACAAAATCTGAGTACTCTAGAAGCAAGATTACACAAACACAAAACAAAATGAACTCACACAAGATGTGTAGTATGAGCAGCCTAAAATAGAAAAATAACAGTATAACAGCCAATCAACAGCTATCCAATTTAGGAACAGAGGCATTTTATCCATTTTCATGGCTCCAGATTTGTATGAAATGGTTTTGAGAACCTTCTGAATATGGACTTGAGATTGCAATAAAAATAATTCATTAAATTTTAAAATTTCTACTTTTAGTGATTTTATCCTAAACTTTTTACAATGGTTTTCAATAGCAACATCTTCAACCGCGCCAGCAGCCAAGTCAGCTTCAATGGAGGCAAGGCTCAGAACATGGAGGCACCTGTTTATACCCAAGCCTTTGAGGCGGGTAACAAGGAAGCTGACCTGTTACTGTCCCCCAAACCATATGGCTTTGACTTGTTTGAGAGTCACTTTGTGTCTAGTGCTGCCCCCGCTCCCACACCCACCCCCGCACAAGCTGCCCATCAACCAACCAATCAGGATGGCAACCTCAATTTGGAACAACTTCCCACCATTGCCCAACCTGCCCCTCCCTCAGCCAATCAGGCTTCAGCTCCCCCCGCCCAGCGCCCCAAGCAATGAATCATCACCGCCTAAATTCTTCAGGAAATTGTGGCACTCAACCTGCAGGGTCTGTCCTGGGATCAGATTGCTGACCAATTGCAATTTACCCAAGCTACTGTCATGCGGGAATTCAACAGCATGATGAACAGGGGGAATCAGATCAGGCAGCCAAGAAGCCCAAGAAGGCCCAAGAGTCCCAGATAACTGAGGTATACCCAATAATGCTTGACCTCCTCCAGCGGGACCCCAAGCTTCCCTTGACCCAGATCCGGAAGCAACTTGCTCACCATGACATTTTTGTGTCTGAGCGCATGGTGCAGCTCTGGATGTACAGGAAGGTGGCTTCTGTTTGGGTTCTTACCAATTTTGCCGGCAACCAATGAGATGGCACTGAGGATTCCCCGTATGATCCCGCCATTGAATCCACCCTGGTCTGTTGCTTGACTAGTCTGTCAGATGATGTCATTTTCATCTCCTACTACAAGCTATTGTTAGCTTTTGATGACTTTGGTGAGCAAGGAAGAGCTGCCACTCAAAAGGAAAGGAAGAAGGTCAAGAAGGGGACGTTTATTGGTGCATTTCTGGCTGTGTTGGCCAAGGGTTTTGTCTATTATTTAACAAAACCTGATTTTGTCAATGGGTACTCTTACGGCCACATCCTTGGTGGATTGCTTGACTCCTGGGGTGGCTCAAATTCCAAATACCAGGTTTTCTTGAGCCACCAGATGGAGGGAAGCTCTACTGCCCTCAAGGCCATCCAGGGACGCGGGCACCAGGCCTCAGTCTACCCTGCTGGCCATGCCGACGTTCATCTGGGAGATGTGGTCTTCTTTAACATGGGGTCCACACTACAGGAGCGCCACCCTCAGGCTTTTAAAAACCTCTATCTTGGGGTCCTTGATCACAATTTTCTCTTTGGTTGCCAAATGGTGGCTGACTTGTTTGCGCAAATGTTTTCCATGTGAACATGGGCAGCCAATCACGTAAGGATAAGCGCCTTCCACCTCGGGCAACTGCCACTTACCAGCACATCTAGCCAATGACCAATGAGGAGTACAACAAGCGGTATATGGCGGCCATCACGCAAAATCCTCATGCCTCCATCCCCACCACCAACACCCCTAACCTGCAAGCCCAACCCACCCAATCCCAGACCCCCCAGGCCAGCACTGCCTCTACGTCTTCCTTCCCGCGTTATTCTGCCTCCTAGGCATCACTCCCCCCTGCCTCAATAAACCCCCTGTTGCCAAACATTTTATATTTATATTATCTTTTTTTTGAATTTCAATTGTTCATGTTCTCTTTGCTAATAGTTGGTTTTATTCTTTATGTTCAGCTTATTTTTATAAAATCATATATTTACTATGGTGTGTATCTAGATCCTGAACACAGTTATTTTTAGCACCAAACCACAGCCTCTTGTGAAAACATTAACAACAACTTGGTGATCAGCTAAATTTGAATTAGAAAATTATAGTGTTAACTGTTTTTAGATAAAGTTGTTACTGATCCAAATTCAAAACCTTAATGATAAACTTTAAGCCAATCAGGAGCCAAATGATAAAGTGATTGTTGTGACATAAAGGGTCATTCAATAATTCTTTGATGCATGTGCGCTAATAAATATGATTGGCTGGATGTTTTTCCATTGTACGCCATTGCCGCTGTGGCAAGTTGTTGATGGACATGTGCCCAATCAGCCGCTAAGTTAACACTAGTCCATCAACAACTTACCACAGCGGCAATGGCGTACAATGGCAAAACATCCAGCCAATCATATTTATTAGCGCACATGCATCAAAGAATTATTGAATGACCCTTTATGTCACAACAATCACTTTATCATTTGGCTCCTGATTGGCTTAAAGTTTATCATTAAGGTTTTGAATTTGGATCAGTAACAACTTTATCTAAAAACAGTTAACACTATAATTTTCTAATTCAAATTTAGCTGATCACCAAGTTGTTGTTAATATTTTCACAAGGGGCTGTGTCAAGCGCCAAAAATAATATGGTAACCAGGGAAACAATGCCACACAAAGCAAACAACACATATTGAGATGTATGTAAAACATATACAAAATGGGTAAAAAGATGGGATAATGTAGTAAATGGGAAAACAAAAAGTAATAAACAAAGAGGCAATTGTATCAAAATAATACAGAATTTATTGGGGCAAGAGCAGTAAAAACATATGAAAAGGTTAGTAAAAAATCAATGAGCAAATTGGAAAAACTTCTAAGAGACCTTGACTTGGCAATTGCCAAAATCAAAGAAATTGACCGCAAGGTCAAGGAAAAGGTGAAGTCTGCTGTCCTTGAAGGGGACAAAATTGAAAAGGTGTCTGCCAAGTCACTCATGACCAAAATACCAGACACGTCTGAAAAGACAATAGAGCGCCTACTTGATATACAAAAAACTTTGGTTGAGGGGCTCCAGTTCAAGTCCTTTGCACTCTCTGTGCTGTCTGTCTGGACAGATGACCCTGAGATGTACGCACATCTCAAACCTGCCAAGAGGGCCTGCAAGGAGAACACTGAGACGCCCGCAAAGCTGCTTGGCCAAGGATGGTAAAGCCTGCTGAAGCCGCCAGCAAAGAAGAAACCCAAGAAGGTACCTAAGAAAATAAATTTAATAAAAATTCATAAATACTTACCTTTTTTCTAGAAGAAGTTGATGGCAAACTCCGCTGGGTCCTGGTTCCTTTTGTTCCCCCCATGTTCTACTCAAATTTTGCCACTCACGTGGCAAAGCAGCTTTTCCTGTCCCCCCCCTGTCTTGCGGGAGCTTAAAGATAGGATACACGGTGCATTCCCAATGTCCAGGGAGGCATTGGCTGGGCTAACCTATGAAGAAGGGGCATTCAAGTGGGCAGTTACTGCCTACAAGGATGCTCAACTGGTCCGCCTGGACCCGGTTAACCTCAGTGGAGTTTACTGTGTAAACTCCATTGAGCTTGTTTGGGACGTCCTGGCAACGCTCCCATTCAAGAATATACCAGAGATGAACCGGGCCCATGTGGCTGCTTACTTCTGCTTCCCAGTGGAGCACACCCTGTCCTACTTGCTGGAGAACTTTGGGTGTGTGGTAGAAAAACTGGCTGTTGCAGATGCAACAGCCGTGAAGAAGACTAAAATCCTCATGGCAGACTTTGGGCTGGCCTGGAGTGCCAACAAGACAGGGGTCCCAGAAGCTATGGATCTTACCTTTGGCAAAACAAAACACAAGAAAAAAAAATAAGTGCAGTATACAATAAGCTGTGTGAGTTTACAGAAGCCTTTGCTGGGCAAAGGCTTCACTTGGTGGTTTACCTGGGGTTCCTGTTTTACTTCAGAATGAGCACCAGCGGGGAGGACCTGGACAGGGTCCTTATGGGGATCAACGAGGCCCAACTTGCTCTCAACGGGAAAAAAGTCCCCCCCAGGTTACAGCTCAGTTGACCATGTTATCCAGGACGCCCTGGTCCTGGCAGGAATCTACAGGTTTGCGGCCCCGCCTGAGAAGCTGCTGCTTCACTCCCACCTCACCATCCTCCCTTTTACCAGCAGGCAAGAATATTTTAACCAGGGTGTATCCACTGTCCACAGTGTGGCGGTGGAGGTTGTGCGCCACCTCCATCATGGGGTGGGTAGATACTGCCAAACTCACTATAGGCAATCTTAATAAATTCTCTCTTCCAAATAATTCCATTGCAATTTATAATATTTTTATTATAATAAAATTTTCTAATTCTTATTTTAGCAAACAAGATCTGCAGAATATATCCCAGAGAAGGTCTTAATAAAAGCATAATAATATATTTCAATAAAATCTACTTCTTATTTTGACATATTACATTAACTTTTTTTGATTATTATATTTATTTTCCAAATGTGATATTAATGCGTTTGCGTAATCCAGTATCAAGCATTTGGGATACCCTTAGATGGCATAATAAAATAATATACAATAAAATAAATAAATTACTTACATCTATTGATGGATCTTCTGAATGTGATTGTAGGCTTAGAAACATCTAAATATAAAATGATTTTTAATAAATCTTGAATAGTAAATTAGAGAATATAAAAAAGTCAGACAAGATAAGCCTTTAATTGATTGGCTGGTTTGCAAGGCACGTGGGGATGAACAAATCAGCGTGGCCATAGAATTTGGCCACGGTTTCATCTGGGAGGGTATGGATCCCGGCCTGCAGCAAATCAAAAAGGTCCTCTGTCCCAGTTGGGGTTCCTTGCTTGACAACTTGCTTGAGCCACCCAAAGACTTCCTTGATGGGATTTAGGAAGGGCAAATAGGCAGGGAGGAAGAGAAGGCGCATATTTGCCGTGGCCAATTGCTGGGGGCCCACTGCAATGATTGTGTCATTTGATGGAAATTCTTTAAGAAAATCCGCCACCTTGTGGAGACCAATGTTGTCCAAAACAATCACATTGGTGAAGCCCAGGCTTGTGTGCCTCAGGTGCTCCTGGACCAATTGGAGAAATGATAGGAAGGTCCAGCTATTGTGAGATCCCAATATCATTTGGTAGAGCTCAACCCCTTTGGACTGAGGAGAGCCACCATCAAATAGGCTGTGGCGCAGACTGCAGCACACCAAGCCATCCTGTCATTGGAGCCTCTGGGGACATACCCATACTCATTGCGCATTGACGAGGCAAATGCTGATTTGTTGATGTAGTAAAATTTGACTGTCCCCTTGGCTTTTAGGGCAGTATACGCCTCTGCGTATTTTCTCTGGGTCTCAATATTGGCTGGGCTGTTCAATTGTATGGGGATATCCCGAGTTTTTTCCAGGAAAATTGCATTCCCTTGACCAAATGATAATAGAAGGAAATTGAGGCCTTGACCCCAAAAGCAGACTTGACCATAGCCTGTATATTTGCCAGTTCAAGATGGCAATCTTGGGTTTATCCACTGGCGGATTGCCCATTTGTGCTCCTTTGTGAGCATGATTGACACGCACAAGGATTTCTCTGTAGCAAGGACTCAACCCATGTTGAGGAACCTGTTGAAGGTCTTTGAGGCGTACTTGGGATCCACCCCAACAATGGCTGCAGCCGCCTTGTAATTGCCTGATTCATGCATTAGATTAAGCAGGATGATGCGTTGGATGTCAGGGATGCGCTTCTGAGCGGGATTTTTAGCGGTGGGGATTGACTCATCAGCATTGGGCAAGGCACAGGGCATAGGCACCTTGTTGTAGAAGGCTGCAACTTTCTTGCGCACCAGTTGTCCCTCATCAGTTTGAAAAAACTCAGGCTCCTTGTTGTCCTCCTGATTGCCATTGCTTATGTATGGCTCATAGCTAGTATCAAGTACAGGCTTCACCTTCTCCAGCATGGCTGATGGTACCAACTCTTGCCAGTACACAGCGTCAAACACATACAAAGTAAGTTCTACCTCCTTGTTTCTAACCATTTTGGTAGTGGTGACCTTGGTGGGCTTCCGGGTCAGCTTGGGGACCCAAGGGTTTATGCTCCGCACCCTAGCAGCTTGTGCTCCTTGAACCGGCTGTGTCAGTGCAGCGTCACTATGGAACTCTCCTCTTCCACCTCCCTCCTGAGTAGGCACTTGTGTTGTACTGAGTCTATTCTTTGACCCACGGGGGTGACCGCAACCGCAGCGCACAACGGGTGCATTGGTACTCTGGTGTTGTGTTCCTTTCATTTTAAAATTTAATAAAATATTAAATAAATTTCAATTAAGTTACTCCCTAATTTTAATTTTTGCTTTTATCTGAATATGGGTATTTAATTAGAGGTTTTCCCACCCAATATTGCAATTATAGATTTTTTATTTCTTAATTAGTTGTTTCTGGTTTACAACGCCTATTTTTAAATACCCAAAATAATTCCCACCCTTTTTCCTGGATTTTATGCCAAATATAAGCACCCAACACAATATTTTTAAAATTTATGTTTTAGATCTTGTGTCTTATTTTAGATGCCTTGGTATCATTCTTGATTACAATCCATTGCACAAACTGTGTGAATGATTTTGTTTGTGGTTTGAGTTCCTATTGTGTTTTGTTTTTGGATTGAGTTTTGACGCACCATGTGTGGGTGTATTTTGTCACCAATTCACATAGTAAACATATGTACACCAAAAGCCAACTCACACCATTTTGTTTTTGAATCCATGTATTTTGGATTGCATTTTGAATGGTTTTGCTTTGCGCGTGAGTACTTTGTTGCTGTGTTGACCCATTTTGCCTATTAGCGCCAAAAATCCCTGTTAACAGAGTGTATATTTTAATCTGCTAGTTGAATTTTGTTTAAATCTTAGTTCATTTTGCTTGTTGCCATAGCTTTTAAAACTACTGTAATATTGTACTATGTTTCCCTATGTTATTACAGGGGACAAAATTGAAGTGAACAAAACAAAGTGCAGAAATTGAAGTGCAATAATCTCTTGGTTTTTTTAAGGTTTCTTTTTTCACCTCTCATTCCTCCTCAAAATTTTTAAAAGTTTTGTTGGCCCCTTGGCTGCGCTGGGGCTAAAAAACTTTTAAAAAATTTTGAGGAGGAATGAGAGGTGGATTATATAAAATCTGATACCAAGTAGAAAAAACTTTCTTTTTTCTTCTCTTCTCCTTTTCTCTTCTTTTCCTCTCTTTTCTTATCCTCAATTATCTTCTACTTTACTCTTTCCATTATTACCCTTGATTATATTCTATTATCCTCTCTCTATTCTTACCCTCAATTATCTTCTCCAATATCTTTTACTATATGTATTAGAGTAAAATAAGATGTATAAAATGTTTCTTTTTGGTATACAAATTTGCTCTATCTATATAATTTTTGTGGAAGTACAGTGTTTTTAACATAATAATGTTCAAGTCTTCATTTTATGATATGTAAGTGGCAGATTCCTGATTTCTTTGAATATTGTGACTTATTATAAATAAGATATAAGACTATATCTTTTATTAAGTATAAAATTGTATAGTATAGCTTTAATAAGAAAGTAATTGGCTTTATATTATTTTAATGATAAACTCCTATAACTTTTATCATTATAATAAGATCACTAATAAACCAAAATACCTAAAATCATATGCTTGTATCTTGCAGGAAAAATCCTTTATTTTGCTTATACTGAAGTATTATTATAGCTTTACATAAGCTGGAAATTAAATTAAGTTTTTTAATTAAACATATAATTTATAAAGCAGTTTTTTTGTAGTCTCATATTTTATATTCAATTGAATACAGTTACATACAAATTCTAATCTAATTTTGCTTATGAAACTAAAATAAACCTTATTTTAAAAACAGCTAATTTAAGAACTTTTTATTATTCTTTATATATTTTTTATTGCAGAAATAAATTTCTTGGGGTCTCTTTAGTCTAGAAAAGATTTAAAAATATATAGTTTCATATTTGAAACTGTATTTTATTCTGCTTCAAAGTTAACCTCTTGAAAATTGATTTTTGCACTTTGATCTTGATATTTTTGATTTTTGCATCCTACATAATGTTTTGATTTTTGAACTTTTTGGGGGTCCCATTTTTGATTTTTGCACTTTCAACCTTAGGAAATTTGACCTAAGGAACTTGCCTGCAAATATACAGCCAATGGTTAAATCTACTTTTGGGGTCAAGGCCTCAATTTCCTTTTACTATCATTTAGTCAAGGGTCTGCAATTTTTGTTGAAAAATATCAGGGTATCTCCCTATAATAGAAACAGCCCAATCAATAAAGATACCAGAAAAAATATGCTGAGGAACACTCTGCTCTCATAGCAAAGGGGGCTGTCTAATTTTATTATATCAACAAATCAGCATTCACCTTGTCAATGTGCAATGGGTATGGCTATATCCCCAAAGGCTCCAATGACATGGTAGCTTGGTGTGCTGCAGTTTGCGCCACAACATATTCAATGGTGGCTCTCCTCAGTCCAGAGGGAATTGAGCTGTATCAAATGATATTGGATTCTCACAATAGCAGAAGCTTCTTTTATTTTCTCTGATTGATTAAAGCACCTGAGGCTCACAAGCCTGGGCTTCACCAATGTAAATGTGCTGGATAACGTTGGTCTCCATAAGGTGGCAGATATTCTCAAAGAATTTCTATCAATAGACACCAGCATCACAGTTGTCCCCCAACAATTGGTCATATCAAATTTGTGCCTTCTCTTCTTCCCCACCTATTCTCCCTTCATAAGTCCCATTGAGAAGGTCTTTGAGTGACTCAAGCAAGTCATCAAGCAAGGGACCTCAACTGAGACCAAGGACTGTTTGATTTGCTCCAGGCCAGGATCCACACCCTCCCAGATGAAACTGTTGCCAAGTTCTATGGCCATGCTGATTTTTTCATCCCTGTGTGTCTTGCCCAACAGCCAATCAATTAAAGCTTAGCTTTCCTGACCACTTTTTATATTATTTAATTTACTATTTTAGATTTTTGGATTATCATTTTATATTTAGAAGCTTCCAAGCCAGCAATCACAGAACAGCACCACTGACGCAGATGCTTAATTTTGCATTGCAATTTATTTTTTCTTTTATATTATGTGGTGGCTTTCCCAAATAGGTAATATCACAATATTATAAACATAAGTTCATTTAACTACTGGCCCATAAATATATAAAGTTAATTAAAAAAGTAAAAAGGTAAAGCTATCAAGGTATATATGATTTTTATTAATAAATATTGTTATTCCTGTTTAAAGACCTGCTTTAAGATTTGCTTTTTGTAATAAATCAATGGAATAAAAAATTCTTAAAAATAATTACAATAAAAATAATCTAAATTGTAGTGAAATTTCTTGGAAGAGAGAATTTATTAAGGGCGCCTTTAGTGAGTTTATTGGTATGTACCCACCCGGCAATGGAGGTGGCACACACCTCCACTACCACACCATGTACAGTAGAATACCTTGATTAAAATATTCCCAGCGGCTTGTAAAAGGAAGTAAGCTCAGGTGGGAATGCAGGAGCAGCTTTTCTGGTGGGGCTGCAGATCCAAAAAATACCAGCCAGGACCAGGGTGTCCTGGATAACATAATCCACTGAGTCATATCCCGGGGGGCCTTCTTCCCGTCCAGGAAGAGCCTGGCCTTGTCAATCCTGAGAAGGACCCCACTAAGGTCATCTACATTGGGGCTCATACCAAAGTAAAAGAGGAACCACATTTAAACAACAAGATGAAGCCTTTGCCCAGCAAAGGCTTCCGTAAACTCACACAGCTTATTGTATACTGCACTTATTTTTTTCTCGTGTTTTGTTTTGCCAAAGGTAAGATCCATGGCTGTAGGGAGCCCTGTCTTTTCAGCGCTCCAGGCCAGCCCAAAGTCTGACAGGAGGATTGTGGTCTTCTTGACAGCTGTTGCATCTGCAACAGCCAATTTACCCACTGTGTGCCCAAAGTTCTCAACTAGGTAAGAGAGTGTGTGCACCAGGACACAGAAGCAAGCAGCCGCATGGGCCTGGCCCATCTCCAGTATGTTCTTGAATGGGAGTGTCTCCAGGACGTCCCAAAAAAGATCAATGGAGCTTACATAGTAAACTCCACTGAGAATCACTGGGTTTAGGCGGACCAGTTGGGCATCCTTGTAGGCAGTAACTGACCACTCAGATGCTCCTTCCCCATGCAACAGCCCAGCTAAAGCCTCCTGCAACAGCAGGAAGGTAATGTGGATCCTGTCTTTGAGCTCCTGCAAAACAGGGGGATAGAACCAGATGTCTAGCCACATGATTGGCATAGTTTGAGTAGAATTTAGTGGGGACATATGGTACCAGGACCTGGCGTATTTTGTTGACAATGTTTTCTAAAAAAACAGGTAAGAATTTAGGAATTTTATTAATTTTATTTTTTAGGTTACCTTCTTGTGTTTCCTCTTTGCCAGCGGCTTCAGCAGGCTTGGCCATTCTTGGTGCAAGAAGTTGTGCCAGCAATTCAGTATCCTCTGTTCTGATGCGCTTTGCAGGCTTGAGATGTGCATACATCTTGGGGTCATTGACCCAGACAGACAGCACAGAGAGGGCAAAAAACTTGAATTCAAGGCCTTCCACAGCAGTTTTCTAGATATTTAACAGGCAATTGATTGTCTTCTTGGATGTGTCTGGCATCTTGGCCATGAGTGCCTTTGCAGACACCTTGTCAATTTTCTTGCCTGTTAGGACAGCAGACTTCATCTTTGCTTTGACCTTACAGACAATTTCCTTAATTTCAGCAATTGCTGAGTCAAGGTCCTTCAATAACTTCTTGAGTTCTCTCACTGATTTTTTACTAACCTTTCCATATGTTTTTATAGCTTTCACCCCAATAAAATCTGTGTTATTATGATATAATTGCCTCTTTGTTTATTCCTTTTTGTTTTCCCATCTACTACATTATCCCATCTTTTTACCCATTTTGTATATGTTGTATGCTTATCTCAATATGTGTTGTTTGCTTTGTGTTGTTATTGTTTCCTTAATTGCCATATTATTTTTAGCACTTTACACATCCCCTTGTGAAAATATTAACAATGATTTGATGATAAGCTAAATTCAAATTAGAAAATGATAAGTTTATTGTGTTTAAATAAAGTTATCAGTGATCCAAATTCAAAACACAAATAATAAACTTTAAGCCAATAAGGAGCCAAGTGATTAAATGATTGTTGGGACATAAAGGGGCATTCAATAATTCCTTGATGCATGTGCTCTAATTAATCTGATTGGCTGGTTGTTTTGCCATTGTGCGCCATTGTTGCTGTGGAAAGTTGTTTGTGGACTAGTGCTCAATCAGCTGCGGGTTAGCACTAGTACACAAACAACTTTCCACAGTGACAATGGTGCACAAAGGCAAAACACCCAGTCAATCAGATTAATTAACACACTTATATCAAAGAATTATTGAATGCCCCTTTATGTCCCAACAACCACTTTATTACTTGGCTCCTGATTGACTTAAAGTTTATCATTAAGGTTTTGAATTTGGATCACTGACAACTTTATCTAAACACAATAAACTTATATTTTCTAATTTAAATTTAGCTAATAACCAAATCATTGTTAATATTTTCACAAGGGGCTGTTTTTGGGTGCTAAAAATAACTGTGTTATGGATCTAGATACATGGCATAGTAAATATATGATTTTATAGAAATAAGCTGAACATGAAAAATAAATCTACTTTAAACAAAGAGAAAACAAACAATTGAAATTCTGGATAAAATAATATAAATAAAAAATGTTTGGTGGCAAGGAGTTTATGGGGAGGGGGAGAGTGATGCCTAATAGGCAGAATTGTCAGGGATTCACTCCTGAGGTAGGAGGGAGCCTAAGTAATGTAAAAGAACAGTGAGATGAAAACCCATCAAGGATGATACTACAGAAATCCCAACCATCAAGGAATTTATCAAATAACCCCACAATTTATAAAAACCCAAGAAAGGAGCAAAATGAGTCAAACCATAGTATACCACAACGTAAGTCAAGACATACCAAGGTGCTGCAGGACAGATCACAAGAGGAGGAAAAGGAGGTTATGAGAATTGGGGATCAGGTTAAGAGGGAATAAAACCATGATCTCAACCATAATAAAATTATTGTTTCAACAACAACTAAAAAGTTGTTGTCAACAATTCTTGGGATTCCACAGGGGGGAAGGAATCAACTGAACACCAAAAGCAATAGCCAAAACCAAATGGCTGTATTAGACTAACAAATTTCAAGCTTTATTAGAGTAGAGAATGATGAAGCAGGTTCTTTTACAGCTCTTACATTCATTTAAGGGATGTGATAGGATTGGGGTGATAGATTGAATGTCACAAAATAATTGACCAATGATATGAGCGGATACAAATGCATTTCTTGAGGCAGGAAGATCTTGACAAATTTTAAATGGACATAGTTGAAAGGAAAACTGAACCAACCAACATAAGGAATATGCTTTGGATGCAATTACCACTGCTCCCAGCCACTCTTGCACATGATATTTAACCAGAGGTGTCTCTTGGGTGGGTTAGATGGGGCATCTTCAGAATAATTCCAAAATATTAAATTGATGGCTGTTCTTGGGCTTTATTGATCTCCTTTTAGATAAATATTCAAACATAATTTGGTAGAAATTCCCAAGCATTTAGCAGGAATTGAAGTGGGTGCCTAAGGAGAGGCGTAATTTTACAGAGGTGGCAAAGGAGGAGGTGTTGCCTTGTCAAAAGTAGGTGTAATCTGATGCTTGGTGTATAAGTAATCACAAGCTGAAGTCTTGGTGGTGTTCTTAACCCAGATATTGGAATCAAATTGACAACATTCAGCAACAGAATACCAGAAGGAGAGGCATAAGAGAAGCAGAAGGATTTTATGCTTCCAATCCATATTAATTTAAATTTAGAAACTACTAATGTAGCAAGATAAGAACATAAGAGTCCAAAATTTATTGGTTCAGGAAATGAAAGTTGTTAGAGCACTGAAAAAAGCCTCAATACTATGTACTAAATACTTGGAGTTTGGCTTGGGAATGTGGAATAATGTGAGGTGAAATTTGGGGTGAATAATTTACCCTGTGGTTGTTCTCTGGTTGGTCCCCTTGGTCTGGCTGCTGCCAAGCAGACAGCATAATGCAGCTTGCAGCAGAAAAACCTACTAATCAGATAAACAGTAAGAAACTATGCAGGTTGACCTGGGTATGGTTTAAACTACCTGGGTTTCTTATTGACAATTACTCTGCATCATCATGTTTGGGCTTGATAGATGATTGATTCTTATGGCTCCATTTCTGTGTTGATTGAATGTTATTATTAGTGTTGTAACTGTGCTGTTTTAGCAGAGTTACAAGGGGGAAATATTTAGAAGCTATATATTAATCTTTATTGAGAGATAATGATTATATAGTCAATGTGAATCAAGGATAACAGGAACATGATTGTGTTGATCACATGGCTGGATGGTGAAGGGGGTGGCTTGATCCTGGTAATGAATCAAGTGCCAAAACAAGGTATCCCCCATAAGGGACCATCATCTGTTAATGTTATTGGATTTGGTAATTTGAGTTGACTTCCTAGTCTGGCTTTGAGTGGCCAGGTAATTGGATTGCAGGTCACAAACCTGCTTGTTTGGAACCTTGCTGGCAGGTCAAGCCTGCTGTTTCAACATTAGGGATAGATTCTGCTAATTAATTATTATATGGGATCTTGTTACGGAGGCTAGACCGTTTTTCCATTGGTTTGGGCAGTTTTGAAGCCTTAAAAGCACCCGCTTTTGCTTTTAATTGATTTATCTCTTTTAAAAATTGATTTTAAAAAGTTTGTGAGTTCAATTCTGGAAGGCAACCAACTGTTTCTAACCTGTACTGAAATTGCTCTTTATCTAGATTGTCAGGTTCCCAGTCCAGAATCCCCACACTCTGTATTTACCCATTTACCAGGACCATGGTGAAAATATGAGGACGCCAAAGTTGAGGAATTTTTTAACTTCTTTGAGATGTTTAAAAAGGCCAAAAATTCCTGTTTTTGAACCATATTTTGTAATCAAATTTAGGATGGAAAAATTTCCAATCCTTACAAGAATAGCGCGGTAAGGAAGGCGTAGAGGCGGTGCTGGCCTGGGGGTCTGGGATTGGGTGGGGCTAGCAGTTGGGGGGTGGTGGTGGGGGTAAATGCAGAAGGATTGTGCGTGATGGCTGCCGTATAATGCCTGTTATATCCCTCATTGATCATTGCCTTGATTGGCTGGTAGGTGGCTATGGCACAGAGTGAGAGGTGCTTGCCTTTCCATGATTTGTTGTCCATATTCACATGAAAACCCATCTACACAAACAAACCAGCCACCATTTGGCAACCAAAGAGAGAATCATGGTCAAGGACCCCAAGATAGAGATTGTTGAAAGCCTGTGGGCAGCACTCCTGTACTGTGTCTCTAATATTAAAGAACATAACATCAACCAGATAGATGTCTGCATGGCTGTCTGGGTACACAGAGTCCTGGTGCCCATGTCCTTGGATGGCCTCAAAAGCAGTGGAGCTACCCTCCATCTGATGGTTCAGTAAAATCTTTTAGGTGGAATTTGAGTTATCTCATGAGCTGAGAAATTTGCCAAGGATATGGCTGTACTTGTAGCCATTGATGAAATCAGGGTTTGTCCAATAGTATACAAAACCCTTGGCTGAAACATCCAGAAACACGCCAATGAAATTCCCCCTCTTGACCTTCTTCCTTTCTTTCTGGGTGGTGGCTTTTTCTTGCTTGCTGTAATTGTCAAAAGCTACTGATAGCTTGTAGTGGGCAATTAACATGATATCATATGATGAATTTGTCAGGCATTAGACCAGGGTGGACTCAATTGTCAGGATTGATAATTTGTTACCCCTCAAAACCCAGGCCCAAGGGCAGGATTTAAACCCTGAACCCAAATTCCTGCAGGCCGTTGGCCCCATGAACTGAGAGCCCGCCTGCCCGCATTTTTCTGAGATTGAGCCCCCGCAAGCTGAAGCCCCTGCTAAATCACAAAGTCAGTATACCAGTACAGGTTCAATTATGATGGTTCCCAAGGAGGAGCTTCTTGAATTGCCTAATGGAGGCAGAGAAGGTGCCCCTGTGAACTTCATGAGCTTGAAGTCCTCTCAAGTAGCCAATCAAACTCAACTGCCAAGGGAAACCCCGGGCTTTGGGCCCAACCCTGTGACCACAGCCAAAAATCAAGGAAATCAAGTGATCAATTTGGACATTCTGATCAATGAGAGAACATCCAGCTGAGGTGCCATTTTGCTGCTCCTGCGCCCGGTCCTCCTGGCCACCTGCCCACGTTTTTCCCAATATTTTGATGAAGCCCTTATGGAAAATACTACGTTTGGAGGCGGGATGCTATATATGTCTATAGACTCTGCGCTCAAACTTTATTGTCATTTTTGAATAAAGGTTATGTTATTTTGGCTCACACAGCTATTGCCTTATTTTTTATTTGCTATCTACTAATTCAGTTCAAGATCTCCTGGCTCTCCTGCCCCTCTGCCTGCAGTTTTCTGTCCTCCTGGTGTACCCTTTAGTCCCGTCCATTTTACCAACTACCCTCTGAAGTCTGAATACAAGGACTACACCCTGGAAAAGATACTCAAACTCAATCCTTTGGCCCGCATAGAATCTGCAGTTAGATATAACCAACAAGGTGCGTGGATATTTTCAACCCCCAAGTTGTTCAGAGGGAAATTCAACTATCTCACTGCTTACAACCTGTCCATGGAACCGCCCGTGACCCCAAAACCTATGCCCACTTCCTCACCCAACCTTCCAACCAACCATATTGGTAAGCTGTTTAGGATTGTGTATATCATCCTCATAGGGGTGATTGACACTATAATCCCAGCTGCCGGCCTGTGGTCCTGGGTGGGAAAGTCTGTCTCCTACCTTTTCAAGTTAGCTCCCCTCTTGTGGTGGACATTGCTTGCAAAAAAACCTGGCCTGGGTTACCCCTGGAAACAACAGGTCAGCTGCTCAAGACTGGATCCCTGACAGTGGACTCAATGATGGGATTGTATGGGGAATCCTCACTGCTATCCCATTGGTCACTGCCAAAATTAGTCAACACCCTAATCAAAGCCACTTTCCTGTGCATCCAGAGCTGCACCATCACTCAGAAACCCAAATGCTGTGGTGTGCAAGTTGCTTCTGGACCTGGGTCAGGGAAAGCTTGGGGTCCCACTGTAGGAGATCAAGAATTATTAATATATATAAAAGTGAGTCTGTCTGTCTGTAATGTTGCCTCAAGTGGGCTCAAGCTGTAAGGGATTTGACTGAATTAATTTTTACTTAAATTTGATTTTAAAAGTTGATTGTTAAGCCACAAGCTAATTTGGCTTATCCTTACATCCAATCCCTTACATGCATCTTTGAGAGTACACAGATTGAATTCAGTGGAGTGTGGTCTAAATCATGTTGAACTGAAATATAAGCCACTCAAACTTTAATAAAGTTGTATTTAATTACTTGGATTTTAAATTAGTGGCTAACACCATTCAACCATATCAAAGTGGCTTATCTGTATAGATTACCCAACTCTAGAAAGGGTGGATTAAAATTAGAAAAGAAGCAGCAATTGTTTGAGATCCTTTTATATGATTGGATGGTTATGCTCTATGCTGAGGATTGAATTGACAACAAAAGAGAGCTTGGTCAATTTAAAGCAATACAGTTTGAATTATAATATAAATATTAGTTACAAAAAGGAGATGGTTGGCTTGGACATTTTGAAATTCTTATTCTTCAAGTGAGATAGTAGAGCATTCCAATTTGATGCCACCTGATCCAAGTAGCTCCATATTGTTTCAGAGTAAACCTTGCTTGCCACAGCTTCATCCCAAAAGAACATCAGTGGAGTAAAAATACTATGATAAAATTATGATTCAATATAATGATTTTCATGAAATTCAGAGGACATAGATCAATTTTTCAGATGATTGCAATCAAAATGGTACCAAACATGATAGCTCTAACTGCTCTAGATGCTGAGATATATAGTTAAGTGCTGGAATCGGGTTCACATCATAATCATTGGCTCAGACTCAATTTGAAATTATCTAAATTTACTTTTAATGCACACTAAAAAACTAAAATCAATGTATCTCAGTGAATACTAAGCCAATTTTGATGTCTAATAGCTTATTTAAAAGCTGAAGATCAGCTCTACATTTTGAAGGGTTAAAAAATCAAATAGTAAATTATAAAATAATTAGTTTAGCTGTACTAATCTTAATAGTGATACTACACTTATTTAGATTTAGTTTTTATTTATACTTGAAACATGCAATTTTAAATTTAAATAAATATGTCAAAACCGCAGGCTTGACCTGCCAACAAGGTTCCAACCAAGCAGGTTTGTGACCTGCAATCTTATTACCCAGTCACCCAAAGCCAGACTAGGAAGTCAACTCAAATTACCAAATCTATCAACATGAACAGATGATGATCCTTCACGTTAGATATCTCAATTTGACGCTTGACTCATTATCAGGATTAAGCCACCCCCTCTTCCATCCAGCCGTGTGATCACCAATCATGTTCCTACTATCCATTGACTCATAATAGCTATATAGTCACTATCTTGCAATAAAGATTATTATCTATCTTCTAAATATTTTCCCCGTGTAACTCTGCTAAAACAGCACAGTTACAACATCTGTAGCACAGGTAGGTTCTCCATCCTACCGCATCTTGAAAAATTCCGCCTGTTGCCCGCACATGCTGCGGCCAACAAATCCTTGACAGAATCATGTCTGGCCTCCTGCCTAACTGGACTTTGTATACCCCTGGTACCAAGATACCTGATGGTTTTGTTCTCTACCAAAACACGGTGATCCCGCTACCTGCCTTCAACACCTTGTCCGCCCAAGGGTTCTTTCAGGCACCTTTCTCAGTGCCATAACCAGCTGAAAAAACCACCATGCCCGCCTATGTTGCACAAAGACTTTGCAGCGCCGCCTTGGAACCCTTTGCAGGGGCCAAGGACAACAACGCTGCTGCATGGATCCAGTCTGCCCAAAGCAAGCTGGCTCAGATGGAATGCCCACAGCAATTTTGGATTGCGGAGATCTCCATTTGCCTGACCCATGATGCTGGCACCTGGTGTGACAAGTGGCATAAAAAACACACTGACAAGAACTGGGACATCTTCAAACAGGACTTCTTGGCGAGGTTTGTGCTTAAGGATACGGCACTCATGATCATACGCCAAGTAAAGAACCTGACCCAGACAGGCACCGTTAAAGAACTCACCCACGCCTACAAGGAACTCTGTCTCTGTGTCCCATCCAACATGGCCTTTGATACCCCAGCAACACACCTCATGTACTACAACACTCTCAAGTTGCACATGATGAGACATGTGAACCTGGACCAAGTTACCAACCTGCAGAGCCTGTACCATGAAGCAGAAAAAGCAGAGCAAACATCCAATGCTCTACACAAGGCACAGACTGGGAAACAAGAAAGGCCTAAGGACTCCCATTCAAGCAGGCGCTCCTCTCAACCACCCCCTGGGGGCAACAGCAACAACAATAACCACAAACCCATAGGTTCAAATGGGAATGGGAATGGGAATAACGGCCAGTCAAATTGTACCCATTTCTGCGTCACCGCCACCCAAGGCAACCAGGATGAGGGAAAAGCCCAGGAGAGCACTAAGCAAGCCAAGCTCTCCCCACACAACCCCTTACTTGCCCAACAATGAATAACAACCCAAGGATGTGGACCAATGCCCAATAATCCAAGTGCCCTCAGAAGCCCCGGTACTATAGACCTTTGCCAGACATCCAAATGAATTGATGTCTTACCCTTTCCGCTTTTGCAGTTACACAGGATCAGCACTCCTGGACTCAGGCGCAGACTGAACTTTAGTCAACAGCAGCTTTGTGGATAAATTCAAGCTGGCCACTAATCCTTTGCGGATTAAAAATGTGGTCCTGGCTGATGAACATCACATTGCTGTGACAAAGGAAACTGCCCCCTTCTCTGTCATTCTTGAGAACCTCCACTCCACCATCCAAGGTCCCGTCATTGACTTCCCTAAGTTTGACATTGTACTGGGGCTGGACTGGTTACAGAAAAACAACCCCCACATGGACTGGGCAACTTCAGTGCTGACCATCAAGCGTGAAGGTGTCAACCACCAAATCTACCCGGACTCTGTAGACCAACTCCTACAAGACCACATCTTTGTACGCATCACAGAGACCTTGGACAAGAAGGAAAACCTGAAAGCAATTGACTGGGACTCCTGCCAGTATAAAATCATACACTTCAAGGACCACCAGGACACCTCCACGCCACAAGATTGCAACATTGTGGCCCGTCACCCAGAAATCTTTAAGGAGGCATTACCTGGGCTACCCCCTGAGAAACACATCCAAAACTCTATCCAACTCAAGGAGGCTGTACCCAAGGCACACCCCATTTACAGGCTGACCCCAAACAAGGACAACGCCCTGTGCGCCTATCTCAAGGAGGCATTGAAAAAAGGACTTATCCGCCCCTCACAGTCTCCCTTTGGGGCCGCTGTATTCTTTGTGGCTAAAAAGGAAGGTACCTTACGCCTGGTCACAGACTACTGCGCCTTAAACAAAGTCACCATTAAGAATTGTTACCTATTATCATTAATTGACAATCTTTTTGACACCTTGGGAGGTGCCTCTGTCTTCTCCAAGATTGATCTAACTGCAGGCTACAACCAGATTTGTATCAAGGAGGAAGACATCCCCAAGACAGCCTCCTGCACCAAGTACGGTTCCTATGAATGTGTGGTACTCAACTTTGGCATGACTAACGCCCTGTTCACCTTTGTAACCTTCATTAACAAAGTGTTTGCACCACACATAGGCAAGCACGCCCTAGTGTACCTGGAAAATATTATTGTCTACAGCCCCTTGGTGGAACAGCACCACAAAGACCTGGAGGAAGTCTTTGCAACCTTGGCACGGCACAAACTGTTGGCCAAGCCCTCCAAGTGCCAGTTCTTCCAAGAGCAACTACCCTTCTTGGGACACATAGTCTCAAAAGACGGCATCAAACCCGACATCCAGAAGATACAAGCCATCTGAAAAATGCCATCTCCCAAAGACAAATCAGAACTCTGCACCTTCTTGGGAATAGTGGCCTATGTACAACGCTTCATACCCAACTGTGGCGTCTTGACCGCCCCCCTGTCTGCCATAACAGGCGCCAATTCCAAGTTTTTATAGACCCCCCAACGTGACCTCTGCTTTAGACGTCTCAAGGAAAAGCTCACAACAGCTCCCATTTTACAATACCCCAAATGAGACAGAGAGTACCAGATGGAAACCAACGCTTCAGATGCATCCATTGGGGGAGCACTACAAATTAAGAATAGTGATGGTGACTTCCTGCCAGTAGCCTACAAGTTGCGCAAACTGACAGATGGCAAGTGTTGATACCTTATCCACAACAAAGAACTGTTGGCCATCGTACACTGCCTAGTCAAATGGCGCTGTTACCTGGAACAGCAGGAAGGATTCACAGCACTAACTGATCATAAGTTGCTCATCTATTTCAAGACACAAGCAAACCTGTCACACCGCCAAGCGCGGTGGATGGAAATCTTAGAAAGGTTTAGCATGCTCATCCAGTATAAGCCCAAGGCCAAGCTCGCCATGGCAGACGCCCTGTCCCGTCTGTATGTCCGCGCTTCTAGGGGAGATAATGGGCTTGACCCAGACTGGCCTCTCCTAGTGCTCCATACAAAAGACAAAGGGTTCCCTACAGGCACAACTGATATCACCAAAGAAACTGTCATCAAGAATGAACACCTCTTTGCTGATGTATATGGAACCCTTCACAGAAAAATGTCGGATGGCACAACCATTCCCTACATCTCCACACATCAACAAGTCAATACCATTATTTGCTACCACAGAGATCTTGGACATTCCAAGAGCCAAAATCTATATGAATTCCTAAAACATAAAGCCTGGTGGCCAACCTTATACCGCAATGTCCAGGAAGTGCTAGAACAGTGCAAGGTCTGCAAAAAGTTTTCCAAAAGCAAAACCCCGCCTAAGTCTGTACTCCCCATTCAAACCCAACTACCGTTCAAAGTATGGGCTCTGGACATTGTGGGCCCCATGCCAGGAAAGCACAACAACAAAAAATACATCATCACAGCCATTGATTTTGCAATAAGGTTGCCAGTAGCCCAAGCGGTGAAAACACATACCAGTAACAATGTCCAACAATTCATTGGAAAGGAAATAATCAGCAGGTTTGGAAAGCCAGAACTCCTGATAACCGGTGGAGGCAAAGAATTGACCTCTGAAGACACCAACGTGTACCTCACCAAAAATGGGTTTAAACACACTGTCACAACACCATACCATCCACAGGCTAATGGACGTGTAGAGCGGCTTAATGGTAGCCTTGTGCAAGCCTTAGCCAAACTCACTGCCGGGAGACCTGAAGACTGGTATAAGCAGCTACCAACTGCATTACTTGTGTGCCAAACCCAAGTGAACAGATCCACCGGAAGAAGCCCATTTGAACTGGTATACAGCACACAGCCAAATATCATTCAAGCATTGACAGGACTCAAACTGGAAATTCCAAGTCAAGTCCCCCCTTGCTCTGACCCTCAAATAATAGAGGCCAACAGCAAACAAGCAGCCAAAGAAAAGAAATGCTTACAAAATACCTTTGTTCCCATCCGCCAAAGACATGAAGTTGGAGACAAAGTCTGGGTCATGAATATTGACAAAAGCAAACTACAACCCAAAAAAGTAGGGACAGCAATCATTCTAAAGGTAAACAACAATAACACTTACCTTGTGCAAGGGCTCGGGAAACACAAGCAAGACAAGACCTTACACCACAACCGCCTACGGCCCTGCAAAGCAAGACAGAAACAATGGGAAACCGCCCTGCCTGCCACCAAACAACAACTGGTTCAATATGGCGCCCGGGCTCCCGACAACCTCCCTGATAACCTGCCCCCAGAGGAGGCCGACCTTCAGCCGGGGGTGTCAAAACTGCAGGCTTGACCCGCCAACAAGGTTCCAACCAAGCGGGTTTGTGACCTGCAATCTTATTACTTGGTCACCCAAAGCCAGACTAGGAAGTCAACTCAAATTACCAAATCTATCAACATGAAGAGATTATGATCCTTCACGGTGGATATCTTAATTTGGCGCTTGACTCATTATCAGGATCAAGCCACCCCCTCTTTCATCCAGCTGTGTGATCACCAATCATGTTCATACTATCCATTGACTCACAATAGCTATATAGTCACTATCTTGCAATAAAGATTATTATCTATCTTCTAAATATTTTCCCCGTGTAACTCTGCTAAAACAGCACAGTTACAACAAATATAATTGAAACTACATTTTAATAAATCAATTAAATAAATTTTAGTAAAACATGTGATAAGTACTCCAAGCCTAAAAACACACTAAAATATATTTAATTGACTTATTAAATTCAACTTTAATTCTGTCCTTGGACGGGGCAACTACCTAGTTGGATATACCACGTTGATCTGGGACTCTGGGCTGTCTTTGTCTTCTTGGATGTACCAATCAGGTTCCCCTTGTTCATCAGGTTGTTGAACTCCTGCATGACAGTAGCTCAGGTGAACTGTAATTGGCTGGCTATCTGGTCCCAGGACAGACCACGTAGATTGAGTGCCACAATTTCCTGAAGAATTTGGGTGGTGATAATTTGTTGCTTGGGGCGCTGGGCTGCAGGAGCTGTACCTGATTGGCTGATGGGGGGACAGGTTGGCTGATGGCAGGAAGTTGTTCTGAATCAAGGTTGCTATCCTGATTGGTTGGTTGACAGGCAGCTTGTGCAGGGGTGGGTACGGGAGCAGGGGTAGAGCTAGACACTGTTGTCTGTTGAACAAGTCAAAACCATAGGGGTTGGGGGTCAGGTATAGGTCAGCTTCCTCATTAACTGCCTCAAAGGCTTGGGTGTAAACAGTTGCCTCCACGTTCTGAGCCTTACCTCCATTAAAGCTGATTTGGCTGCTGCTGGCTTGGCTGCTGGCGCCATCAAAGATATTGCTATTAAAAACCATTTTAAAAAACCTAGGATAAAATCACTAAAAGTAGAAGTTTAAAATGTTATGATTTATTTTTATTCTAATCTTGAGTCCATATTTATAAAGTTCTCAAAACCATTTTACACAAATTGGGAGCCATGAAAATGAATGAAATGCCTCTGCTCCTAAATTGAATAGCTGTTGATTGGCTGTTAACTGTTATTTTTCTATTTTAGGCTGCTCATACTACACATCTTGTGTGACTTCATTTTGTTTTGTGTGTGAAATATTGCTTCTATATTGCTCTAATTTTGTTTTATTTTAGTCCTTCTATTGAGGGGCTTGTATGAATCCTGATTAGATTAAAATATATTTTGGAACAGCACCCATTCATTTTGCTTGATGTGCCAGTCCATTTTGTTTGTGGTTTGAACTATGCTGCTTGATGTTTGATATAATTTTGTATAATGTGTTAGTGAAATTTTTTTATTGTTTGACAATTCATTTGTTCACCAAAAAATTTAAATTATTTGAATCCTGAATCTTGCGCAACTTTGGGTTTTTTTAAATCTGAAATAATTTTGCTTATACTGAGGTATTTTCAGTTGTTGCCATGGCTTTTAAAACTACTGTACAATTGACCAAGTTCTTGATGTGAGCTTGAAGTGCCAAAGATAGGCAAAGACTGAGGCAAACATAAGGTAGGTACTGGTTGCAAACTTTCTTAAATAGCTGGTTATTATGGATGAGGGTGACTTCTGACAGTTTAGTCAAAGCTTATTGAATGTCCTCAGTCTTGTTCTCCCAGGATGATGGATATCCAATTAGTTCATACAACTAGTCTTCCTCTTCAGGATGAAGGGCTAAGATAGGCATTTGCAATAACCTGTCTGTATTTTGATGTTGGATCCTAGAGCAATGCAATACAGTGAAGTCATACCCTTGAAGGCAAAGGGACCACCTAGCTAAACGCCCTTCAGTTTCCTTGAGTTATTGTAACCATTTAAGTGAGGTGTGGTCAGTAACTACAGCAAAATGGGTTCTGTAGATATAATGTTGTAATTGCTTAACAGCATGCAGTACTACAATACATTCTTTCTCCATAACACTATAGTTCTTCTTGTGCTTGTTGAGAACTTGAGACGTATAGGCCACAGGGTGATCCACTCCTTCATTGTCTAATTAGGTGAGGATAGCCTCAATGATCAGACCACTAGAATCAGAGTATATGATAAAGTTTTTATCATAGTTGGGGTATGTCAATATAAAAGCCTCTTTGAGCTTTTGTTTGAGGGTATCAAAAGCTGGTTGCTGGCTGGCAGTCCATTCAAAAAGGACATTACATAGTAACTGGAATGGTGGTTCACTAGTGTTGAAAAATTCAGGGATGAACTGCCTATAGTAACTCATCATGACCAGAAATACTTGTACCTCATAAAGGTTGGTTGGCAGAATTATCTTATCAATAGCCTCAACCTTCTTGGTCATTGGTTGGATTCCAGTTAGAGTTACTTAATGTGTAAATATCCAATAATTGGGGAAGTATTTTAGCTAAGTATGGTTCCAAGTTTGCCACTTGGAACCCAGTAAGCAATGTAACAATTGGGTAGACCGTCATCACCCATAAAAAACACATTTGTGTGAACCTTAAAAAAATCAAAATTACCAACAAAATACATGAGTACATAGTAAACCAAGGTATAGATTGCTATGGACTGAGTTGATTAAGGCAAAACCAGGGCAGGCCAAGAGTAATGGTTAGAGGAGTTTAACTGTGCTGGATCCTTATAATATTACTTGCCAGAAGAGTCTTTTAATGGCCTGTGTGGGTAAAATTGTTGTTGGTGGCCCCCAATCCCAAGGCAGGCTGTGAGTACATCTGAGAAGATAAGGTGGTTCATCTCCTTAGTCATGGGGAAGTGCTGTATTTTTAGAAGTATAGGGTTTTATTTTCTACAAAAAGTTAGTCAATGATCCTAACTCTTAATCCTATACCTGCAGTTGGTATAGTGACAGCCTTTGATAGGACAGAAGAATATAATTTCATAAAGACAAAACTGGTATTTATTTAGATAGTGATACAGTTATATAGTAAAAGACAGGGGAATTTTCACCAGGGGAGAGGAGGCACAGCCAGAAGGACTTTCCAAAAGGAGGAGAGTGGAAAGAAACAGCAGAAAAAGCCAGACAAGAAAACAAACAGTTTCATGCGCCTTGCCTAATGGAAGCAAGTGGCAATTATTTTGCCACTTTATTTATAACCTTGGAAGTAAAGTCTGTGCTGGATGCCCAATTCAAATACACTTTGAACACCAGTTTTCTAGGCGTTTTAAATGTAATTAACCTTTGTAAAACTGTGTTGCAATAGGTGTAAAGCCCAGCTGTAAAGACACAGCAGAACTTACTTTCTATAAGTATTTTAGGAAAATAGATAGCAAGATTGGGTTGAACTTCAATGATAGCTTAGCTATCAGATATTTAAAGAGTGTTTATTTATAGTATCTCCCACTGTGCAAAGTTTTGTAAGTGGGAGTGCAAGCAGGGAATGGAGAATCTCAAAAGACTGGGTGATGAAGATTGAAAAAAGGCATTTGGAATATAGTCAAACCTTTGTTCTTCTACTATATGGGTCTGGATTGTCAATTCTTGGTTGTAGCCAATGGCTTACTATCAGTAGGGGAAATGGGCCCAAGTCTTGCTCAAGGTCTAATTTTAGACTGGGTAGTAAGGTTTGGCAAGAGTCTGGCACAAACCATGTGGTCTGGGCCCCGGATCCCCATTGGTTGGTTCTAGGATTGATGGCCAGGGTTTGTATTTTATTCCTGAATTTTTCAAAGAATGCATGGCTTGCTTTTATTTTTATCCCCTAATTCTGGGACTTATCTGATTGGTTTCTCCCAAGGGGATGTGTTCCAATTGGTTTTAAGCGCAAGGTGGACTCTTAACAGGTACTTATTTATTATTGAATGATTCTCAAAATACAAAGAGCTTCAAAATGAGTGGTTGATCATTCATTTTGCTTTTGTATTTGCTGAGATACACTTGCAATAATGACATCATTTCATGCAACATGAGTTCATGCAGGGGGATTACTTTTGCTTAATTTAACTCTCAAGTGGCTTTTTGACCTGGCTTAATTTATTAAGATAAATTCTAGGCGTTGTCAAGAGCTCTTGAATGCGGGTTTGGGCATTAGCATCTGTTGATTAAGAGCTGAGATATGATTGCATGAATTACGTTATCTATGCATCCATGACGTCATGCTTAATGAAGCAATGGCATCTTAATCAGGCATTTTGTGATTCTTCCCCTTTTTTACTAGACTGTGCTTATCTTTTGCTTTGATCCTCATTCAGAGCTATGCCAGGAGTGATCCTGACATAGGGCAATTGCACAATTGTTTTGTTGCTTAAACCCTAAGTAGACAGTACTTTGTCTAATTCATTCAGTATTTGTGACATTTCCCCCCACTGGATTAGACAACAGGGTTAAAAGGGCTTGGCGTCTCCAGAGGGCGGCTATGGTGAACAGTCACGTCAGAAGAGTCCCAAGAAGAGCCTTGAAGAAGGCGCAGATAGTAATTCTCAAGAGGCTTCAGTGTACAATGCCAGTTGAAGTGGAGAAGGCAACTGGGAAGCGGGTAGTCCTGCATGATGTGGACGGCAGCTACCTTGACTTGGGGGTTCAGCTAGATTAGCTGCAGGTGCCTAAGTTGGCCTTAGTGGGAACAGACCCATTATTTATTGCATTGTCCCTGGCCTTGAGTGATCCCAGAGAAGTGACAGGGACTAGGTTACAAAGGGTAATAGCATCCATTGGCAGTTCTCCATGCAGGCTACAGAAGAATACTTGGAGACTCAGTTGAGGGAGTTTCAATTCAATGGTCAATTGCTCTCAGTCTTGCAACAGGGGACAGTACCCAGCATAATGAAGTCCGTTCTTTGCAATTGGGCAACACCTGGGGTTACAGAGGCTCAACCAGTCAGTTGGAAAACCTCTGACAACTTTGAACAGCGTCTTTGGCAAGCCTTCCAGGAAGTGTTGAAGTTGTACATGGTGGAGAGCACTGCCCATCTGGTACCAATGGTGATGGCTGGCAACCTTGTCCATTGGGGGCCAACCACTGTGATACCAAGCAGGAGGAGAACATGGGGGTCTTCCTTGAGTGGGCCTTGTCTGTTTTCTATGGGGTGGGTGGCCAGATCCCTGTAGAGTATGCTCTTTGCAAGAGTCTCCTGTGGGACTGTATCTTCTTGGGGGTTTCCTTTCCTGTGGACATTGGAGTCAATTACATGTCTTGCTTGATGGGGGTTTGTTGCCCAATCCTTGGTCATCAAATTTGCGGATCTGTAGATAACCAGTTGTGTTTTCTGGCTGCCATTCAGTTGATAGAAAAGGTGGTGCAGTATTGGAAGAGTCTTGTCAGTCTCCAATAAACACTTTGTTCTTTCATTCTTATTCCTTGTACTTTGGTGCATCACTATTGCAAACAGGATAACAACCCATGGAATTTTTTAATTAGGCTTTTGTTTTTTTTGGGTTGTTGTTCTCATTAGGGCTTACTCTTGATTGCTAGGAGCAGCACACATATATTGAACGTGTACTCTAGTGATCAATTGCCTAGAATTGGGCTCCTTAAGGGTGTAGGAGTTGGGGCCAGTCTTCTGGATAACTTGAACTGGGCCTTGCCAAAGGGAGGCCAGTTTGGATTCACAGCTGTACCATCTATTTCTGAATAAGCAGACTGAGTCTCCTACCAGGTAAGTGGGTAAGGTGGGGCGTTTGGATGAAGCTTGTTCTAGGTCCTGCAGCTTATGGTTTAAGTTTACAGTGCAGGCCTCTGATTGCAAGCAAATAAGGTTTTGAACAAGCTTGTTAAGGTATGCCTCTGGGGACACAGTCAGGCTAGGATTTTCCAAGGAATGTAGTAAAGGGGGAAGTACTGGTTGCCAGCCATAGAGCAGTTGGCAGGGTGACTTGCCAGTGGCACAATGATATCTAATGTTATATGAAAAAGTGGCTGCAGGCAGGAATGTGTCCCATTCAGTCTCATGTTGGCAACTCAGCTTCTAGAATATCTGGACCAGGCTCCCATTATTGCACTCTACCATGCCATTTGTCTGTGGGTGATAAGGGGTGGATAGTGTCCCACAAATTTCCATCAGTTGGTTGAGGTGAGAATGATATAACTGGTGAAAGCGGTACCATTGTTTGTCAGTATAATCTGGGGGCAACCATGTTTTTATATGATATTCTCCAGGATAAACATGGCTGTCACCAGTGCAGATTGGTTAGGAATTGCCTTGGCCTCTCCTCATTTAGTCAGATGATCAATAGCCACAATGATGAACTTGTTGCAACTGTTGGTAACTAGCAGGGGGGCCACTACGTCAATGGCTACAGTGTGGAAGGCAAAACCAGTGTGTACAAGTCTGTGCTATAACTTGGCAACCTTAGGCCTCTTAATGTTGCAGTCATGACAGGTGGCTAGCATCTCTACTACATCAGTGTATATTCCTTCCCAGAATCAGTACTGCTGTAGTAGGGCTAACTTCTTCTGTATATCACCATGACTAGTAGTCTTGTGAGCGGTCACCACTGAGTCCATGCGTAGGGATGGGCATATATAAGGTAACCAAGAGTCTCCACAAAGCTTCAGGAGTTGTCCCTTAGAGACCTTGGTTTCAACAGCTAACTTCTTGAAAGCCCTCTGTATCTCCACCGGCTCCTCTCCCCCACAAAGAAGGATCCTCCATGGGCTTGTCATAGAGAATGTCTACTATGGGGGATACTAAGGCCACAGTAGGAAGGCGGGAGAGACATTCATCATTATGGTGGACAGCTCTAGCTCAATGAATGATTTTGTAGTTGTAGGCCTGGAGTTTAATAGCCCAACACACCAGAAGCCCTTCAGGATCCTTGGGGGTCTTCATTCATTGTAAGTTGACATGGTCTCTTACCACTGTGAAGTGTACCCCATGGAGATACACCCTGAACTGCTAGTAGGAGCATATTGCAGCCAGACACTCCTGTTTGGTGACAGTGAAGTTTCTCTTGTGAACATTGAGCGTGTGCAAGCAGTATCCAACAGGATGCTCAAGCCCTTAAGAGTCTATTTGGGAGAGGATGCCCCCAATTGCAGTCAGGCTAGCATATGTATGACCCACAAACAGCTTGGCAAAGTCAGGGTAGGCTATTACAGGGGTGGCAGTCAGTGTTCCCTTGAGAGTTTTGAATGCAGATTGGCACGCTGAACTCCAGAATAATTCCTTATCAGTCTGGAGAAGCTGAAAGAGGGGGTTGCCCAGGGATGTAAAGTTAGGGATTAATTGACAGTAGTAATCAATAATCCCCAAGAAGACCTGTATGTCCTGCTTATTGGCCTGGCACTTCATTTTCTCAATGGCTTCCATCTTCATAGGTACAGGCTGGAGTCTATTTTGACCAATGATGAACCCCAATGACTCAATATGTTCCTTGAAGAAGTTGCACTTGCGTGGCTTGAGCTTAATATTAGCTACAATTAACCTCTGGAAGACTTCCTCTAAGTGTTGCAAGTGATCATTAAAGGTTTGAGAAAACACATTGATGTCATCCAGATAGATCAGGACACTGGTGAGCTTGAGGTCACTCATCATTGCATTCATAGCCCGTTGGAAGGTAGCTGGGGCATTGGACAGACCTTGGGGCATCCTTGTGGGTTAGAATAGCTCTTGGTCAGTGATGATTGCACATTTCTCTTGATCAGCAGGGATTAGATCAATCTGCCAGTGCCCACTGATAAGATCCATTGCGCTGTTAACTTGGTGCCACTCAGTCAGTTCAAGGTATTGTCAATGCAAGGGAAGGGATATGAATCCTTCTTGGTAACAGCATTCAGATGGCGGTAGTCAACTACAACTCAGTTGCTGCCATACTTTTTTGACAATCAGGAGAGGGAAAGCCCAAGGACTTTTACTGGGGACCAGTAAGCCAGACCCCATAAGTTTCTGAAGCTCCTCATTAGCTACAGCATGATTTGCTTGACTAAACCGTATAGGTATGGAACAGATGGGTGAACTGCCTTGGGTGTCAATGTGGTGGGCAACATCTACAGCCTTGCCAAGGTCATAGTCATCCTTGGCAAACACATCCTTATACTAAGCAAAGAGATCCCTGGCTTAATCCTTTTGAACTTCAGAGAGGCCAGACAGTGAGTCACAACTTATGATCAATAGTACCAGTGGTTGTTTGCAAGGTGAACCCAACTCAGAGAAGTCCGCAAAGGGGGTGGTCTCCTGAAATTTGCTATGCTCTTCTAGCTGTATATAAGCCAGAAGCTGATGTTTAGAGACATCCATTTCTTGTCAACTCATATTGAAAAAGAGTATAAGCACTTCCTTCTTGCTTGGCATGAGGATGCCTGGTGAAACCCATGGTTCTAGTCTGGAGGCATTAGGGATGCCAAAGATTTCTCCATGAGTGCCAGCTGGTAGAGCTAGTAAAAGACGTGTTCCAAGAAGAATGTGCCCAGAACCTGAGAAAAGCAGTAAAAGTATACAAGGACTTTGCTAACAAGAAACAAAGCCCTGGTCCCCAATCAAAGTAGGAGACCTTGTGTACTTCATTGCCAAGAACATTAAGACCATTGCCCCTTTCACTAGCTTGAGCCCCCAATAATCAGGTCCTTACAAGGTCTTACGTGTATTGGTACCATAGCATAACAACTAGAACTACCCCCAGATGGAAGATTCACAGCGTATTCCACCTCTCCCTGTTATCAAAGAAGAAAGGACCTTCTCTCCTGCACCAGATAGTGAGAACGGCTTTCCTACCCATCAAAGTAGGAGGTTTCACAGAACACAAGGTTTAAGCCATCCTGGGACACAAACTCTAATACCAAAAACCTCATTTCCTGGTCAAATAAAAAGGATACCCCAATGAAGAGAATACTTGGGAACCAGAATCAAACCTGCTGCTACTCTGCTGAAGAAATACAAGTCTTGGAATAAAGAGTTGTGCTCTGCAAGCTTGACTATGATAGAGATGATGTCAGGGCCCAGAATGCCCTGGACAATCATCTGGCCTTTCTAGAGGCCAAACACCCCACAGCTTGGGAACCCTTACCAATTGTCTCCCAGAGCAAGAAAACCCCCTTTCAACAAACAAGTGGCCCAGGATTTGAGAAGCACACAAACCTTGAATCCCTGGATTTGACTCTACTATTGAATTTGGGCCTCTCAACTATCAGGAAATGACACATCAGGAGCGCAATTGTTTGATTGCGCAATTGGGCGCCCAAATTGCTTGCAGGATCTATAAATAACTATAGCACCTTGGTATGCTGCATTTCAAGAAAGTTTCATGTTATACAAACCAATGGGCTTTCACCTCCTGGCTCAAGTACACAAGCTCCAGTGAAAATTGTAAGTTCAACTGAAATTGATGCCATAAGTTCTCTGGTGGCACAAAAGGCCATAAAATTACCATTAAGTATAAGTAGTGAGGAGGAGAAGCCCTCCTCACTGTTGACATCTTAAAATAAAACAATTTTATGCCCAGAAATCATTATCTTCTTGCAGGAATTATCTATTTTTGCTCAAATTTAATTATTCTGTTTACATCTATTTGTGAATCCTCTACTCAATATAAACTTGCCTATCTGTACCCTCCCAGCTATACTCCTGCTACCTCAGTCTATCCACCCTGCGCTCTTGACTTGGAGTATTTTCATCCCCATAATCTTATCTCCCTCATGGTTGTTCTAAAGCACTATCCTGCCTGCTATAAAGTAGATTCCTACTCCTCCCCCTCCACCCAATGCGCCTCCTGCTCAGTATTTTAGAAAGTTGGGGTTTGTCTATATTACAGTATTGGGGATGGCCAACCAGTTTGTGCCCCCATACTGGGAGTTGGTGTTCCCTAGCTACTGCAGTCAACTACCTGATTGGAATTGCGCTATTTGTGTACATGGCCTTCCAGGCCTGGCCTGCCTCCCCTGTGGGAGTCCAGCCGGACTCTGGCATGAGCTGTGACAAGCACAGAGAGCAGTAAGTTCTTGCTTAAGGATAGCAACCTGAGAATTCAAGACAGCCACTTGAAGGTCAGGTCAGGGAGTTTTCTTGGGTTATCCTTGGCTGAAAGTTAACACAGTAATTCCCTGATGGTATCTCATAACTTCTTTTCTCTATCCAACATGTCATCAGATGAAGGAAAAGGAGGAGCATCCACCTTAGGTGCAGATAATTTGTCTACTTGGGCTTGGAGCTTTGCAATAAAAGCAGAAGAGGTAGATATTTTCTGAGCAACTTCTTCTTGTAGCTCAAGGATACCTCAAAGAGACCTAAAGCAGCATGTGCTGTCACCTGCTGTAGCCAGTCAAAAGAGTAGACACTGAACTTATTGATTTGTTCCACAAGCTGTTCAAAATCAGATAGGTAGGCGTTCAAAGTGAAGTCCACCTGGGTTTTCCAGGGCTGCTGCAACTGATAAAATTTGTGCAGATGTTCTCTGACATATCCAGATATATAAAAACTTATTTGCTCAATAAAGATAACTATACTAGATTGGAAGCAGTTAAATTGTGTTGGTTATTGTCGTTAATAACAGCATTCACCATGTTTTGATTTTGCCTTTGGTGGGCCATTTTGAAGAAAAATTACTTGCTTTTGCTTTTGACTCTCAAAATGAACTGGTTTCTGCATCAGGAAATATGATTGTTTGATTTCCTGACTCTGCACACCTCACTCTCTCCACTCATGCTTGTGGCAAGTGATCCTACCGTCCTGGTAGTGTTTTGTGGTATTTCTAACCACTATATAATCTATTTCCTATTTTACCAATAAAATTAAGTTCTATTCACATTTTTGTCTTTGTGTCTTCTGTACTTCCGCGCCTCTCTCTAGCCACAACTAGTAGAGATTATTCATCCAGGGCCGCAAGGTAAACGCATTTACCTTCCCTGTCATCTAATAGAGACTTAGTACAAATCCAATCCTAAGGTTAGGATTTCCCGTTGTGTATCTGTGCTGCACCTCAGAACACAACAAAAATGGTGCTCACTACAGGGGCTGTAAGCCCCTTAGTTATCCCTTTTGCATCTACGTTTTCAGGACCCTTGCCTCCGCCTATTTGGGAGTTGACCTTGCCTGAAATTACCAGCCCTCCTATTGAGGAAGACATTGCCAACCTGCCTATTGTCCCTACTGTACTGAACCTTGGTAATGGTCCCTGCCTAGCTGCTTACCCTATGGGTACCCCTGACTTAGAACAAGTCATGGCGGTAGCCCTTGGGATAGCTTGGGACAGGGCCATCCCTTGCCTTCAGCTGCAGTTTAGCTGTGCCAAATACTATGAGTTAATTGTGGCCCCTCAGTTTCCACAACATCTCCTCTCAGCGGCTGGCTCCGCTGAACACCTATTATCATCCTTTGTACAACCCGCCTTACCCCATCATCAGATGGTGTTAGGACTCCACGTTCAAGAGATCTTGTCTCTACAAGCAGCTGTTACCCATCATTGGGACCAGTTTGCCGCCTACCAACAATGGATTCATTTCCTGTTCTCCCTGGTATCTGACAATCAGCGTGATTTGGTCATCTCTCAAACATGTTTAGTCAATTCTATTGAGCAAATGCGCCAGTCCATCCCTGAGTATGTTAGGGAGCGGCTACATGAGTTTAATCAGTTAGAACAACCCTGGCAAACTCAAGTAGACTCCACCCTAAATGCTTATCTCACTGACTTTGAACGCCTAGTGCAACAGCTCAATGCATTCAGTGTCTATTCCTTTGAGCAATTGCAACAGGTAGCTGACCTTGCTGCCCAAGGTCTAAATGAACTCAGTCTGGAATTTGATCAAGAGAGAGCTACCACTGCTGCTGCTATAGCCAAACTTCAGAGTCAGGTGAATGAGCTGTCTACTCCCAAACCTGATGTCCCGCCTTCTCCTCCTGCTGATGATCTGGTGGATAGAGAGCAGAGGATCTGGGAGGCCATCCAAGAATTATGTGCTTCCACTTGTAGCCAAGGATGTCCTACTGAAATGCCTCAACCTGACCCCCAGGTTCTTGCGCTGACTGCTCAGGTCGCTGAACTACAGCAAGAAGTTGCTGCTTTACGTGAGGTAGTGACGGCCACTGCTAGCCCACTTGGGGTTAAAGAGGAAGATGGCTGTTGTCCTGGTTTACCAGGAGCCCCTCAAATCCAATGCGTTAGGGAACTAATTGCCCTAGCTAACAAGGTGGATCATTTGAAGCAGGACCATACTGAGCCGTATAGAGATGTACATGAGATGAGTGAATTGATCAACTCTGTGAACAAAGGTTTACCCCTGCCTATCAGTGGGGCCATCCCTTAATTTGCAGCTGGCTGAGCTCTCCACTGTTGTCACTACCCAAGGACAACACCTAGATGTTGCTGAACAACAGACCACTCTAGCCAACACTACGGGTGCCAGAACTACCAAGACTCTGACAACCCTTGAAGAAAGTGTTTGAAAACTATGGGCTAGGCAACCCCCCTCCAAATCTGAAGCTGAGTTCTCCCCGTGCATAAATGTACTTGATAGCAGCAATGGTGGTCCAGCTCCCAAGGCACACTTCAAGCCTACTTTTAAGCAAGTCTTTGATCCCAAAACCTCAACTATTGCAGCTTTCTTAACTATTTATGAGACTGCCATGAGGCGAGCATCAGATGAGGTTAAGAAGGAACACATTCTAACCTGTCTACACCTGACCTGTCAAGAAGTAGTTGTTCCAGAGCTGCCCACCATTGAGACCTGAGAAGACATGAAACATCTCCTGATTGACGAGTTTGGTGGTTATCTTAGCCTGGAGGTGAAAAAGGATGCCTTCATGCACATATCTTTTAAGCCCAAAGAGATGTTAGCCAAATTTGTAGACATATTTTACATGGAGGGACAACAATTAATAACAAGCAGACAATTGACAGCGCATGAAGCGTATATGGCCTGAGCCCAGGCCCTCAAGATGAATCAACTCCTGTGTCTTCATTTCAAGGCCCACAAAGCTATGCTGTCCTCCATGAAAATTATAAAGACACTGCTACAGGATATGCATCTTACCCATTCTGTGGCAGTTGTTTGGGAGAGTTGTGCCGCTTCCAACTCTGGATCTTCTTCTTGCGGCCCTTGTATCCTCACTATGAACTCACAAAATCCTCCTCAATGTCAGGGTTGCCACAACTGCAGTCAGATAGGTCACCACTCTCGCGTCTGCACCAATCTGCAGGTTGAAGGAGCTGATCCCAAGGATCAGTTGGGAAAAGAACAGTCAACCTAGAGGAGGAGACGCTCTTGGTTGACAATTCTTCCCTGTCTCCTTCTATACCTCCGCCTGCTACTGACTCTGAGCCTGCTGATGATGAGGCTCCTCCTATTCTAATTCTGTTCCATGAAATTTCTGATGATTCTGATGTGGATGAATCTGATGTTGAAGACCCTGATGCATACAGGTATTCTGTTCTTGCTGTCCTAGAGACTATTGCAGTTCCCTACAAGCTATGATCTGGGAAGACTACAACTACCACCAAGCCCTCATCTGAGGCCAAAGCAGTTGTCTCCTGCTTCTATCTTACTCAGGCAAAACGGTCCCCTGTATTAGTGAAATCATCAGAGGAAGCTGCTGAAGTTGCAGACACTGTTTTCAAGAATGTATCTGTCTCACTCCCTCTCCAAACCGTATATAAGGAGTTCCCAGGACTAAGATGCATGATTGAGAAATGGGACAAGGAACTAGCTGAGGCGCAGGATATTTTGGCTGTTCTGCCACCCTTTGGATGCACCACCACCTGGGTAGAGATATCTATCCAGAAAGTAAAAATCAAAGCCATCCTGGACACTGGTTCTCCTGTCAATGTTGTTTCTTCTAAACGTGTGAAGAAACTTAAGCTGGCCCCTGACCTCAACTACCATCAATCCTATGGCACCGCTGGTCTCTCCATGACTCACGCCATTGGCGTGTACTCTGCCTTGCCAATGCAATTTGGTAAACTCCTGTTGGCTGCGCCGGCTGTTGTTCTAGAAAATGAGAGCTACAACCTTTTGGTTGGTACCCATTTCCTTCAGGAATATAATGGGATCATCAACTTAAAGGATGGTTATCTTTCTATCCTATGGTACAAAGTCCCTCTGATCTTTGAGGAGCCAATCAAAGTTCCTGGTAAACGTTTGAAGACATGTACACTAGAGTACCCCACTGGGGTTTTCACCCTAAAATACCAAACCCATTCCACCAACATGAAGTGTCCTCCCATGGCTTGTCCTTTAACTGAGGGAATTCCTCTCATGGCCACGTCTGCTGTCACCATTCCTCCAGGCTCTCAGGCCATCATAGACTCCCAGATATCATATGAACTACCTGAACAGACTTTCTTAGAGCTGTACTTCCCTCCTTTGCTGGGGCGTAACAAGCCTTACCTTTGTCCTGGAATTCTGGACGTCTCCCACAAGGATCCTGTTCAATTACTAGTTGCCAACCTTACTGTGCTTCCTATGACTGTATCCAGAGGACAGGTTGTTGGTTACAGAAAGTTGTTAAATGCTCCTTACGTCTTGTCCCTTCACCCTTTTGGAACGTTTCAAGACTTTAACCTACCCAAAAACGAGCCTCAAGTCCTATCTCTGTTCACTGCTCAAGACTTCCCTCAGTTGTCTCTGGTACAACAGAAAGAGGTGCTTGATTTACTAGACCAATTCTCAGACATCTTTGCTAAAGATAGCACTGATTATGGGCTGGCCAAAGGTGTGATTCATCAGATTGACCCAGGAGATGCTCCTCCCTTTTGTGCCAAGCCATACTGCCGCAGCCAAGTGGAAGATGTGCAGGTTTCTAAGGAGCTCAAACAACTGCTGGACACTGGACTGCTAGCTCCCTCTCAAAGTCCCTGGGCTTCTCCTCTGCTTATCTTAAAGAAAAAGGATGGGGGCCACCGTATTGTGATGAACTATTGGAGGTTTAATTCTCTAACCAAGAAAGATTCATATCCCTTACTGCGCATTGATGACGCTCTTTGACGCCTTGGGGGTTCTAAGTTTTTCTCTGCCATGGATTTGGCGTCTGGTTACTGGCAAGTTGACCTCTCTCCTGAAGACTGTCAGAAGGCTGCGCTCATCACATCAGAAGGATTTTTTGAACCTACCTGCATGCTGCAAGGGCTCTGAATGCCCCGGCAACTTTCCAGAGGGCCATGGACTCCATCCTGCGTGATTTGAAGTTGTCGTGTGTCCTAGTCTATCTAGATGATATAACAGTCTTCAGCGCAACTTTTACTGATTACCTGGCCCATCTTAAAGAGGTGGTCATAAAGATCCAAGAGGCTGGCCTCAAGCTAAAGCCCTCTAAGTGTGATTTCTTCAAATAACGCCTTGAATTCCTGGGCCATGAAGTAACCCAAACGGGGATTTGTCTAATGACCAAGAAGGTTAAAGCCATTGACAAAATGCTTCCGCCCACCAACCTACAAGAAGTACAAGTCTTTCTGGGCATGATGGGTTACTATAGGCAATTCATTCCTGATTTTGCTGATACTAGCAAACCCCTGGTCCAACTGTTGTGTAATGTTCCTTTCAAATGGACTGCCAGCCAACAGCAGGCCTTTGAGACTCTAAAGCAGAAACTCAAAGAAGCGCCCATTTTAGTGTATCCTGACTATGATAAGAAGTTCATCCTATACACTGACACTAGTGATCTTGCTATTGGGGCTATTCTGGCCCAACTAGATGACAAGGGTGTAGACCTTCCTGTGGCTTACACTTCCTGCGTGCTAAACAAGCATGACAAGAATTATAGTGTCACAGAGAAGGAGTGCCTTGCTGTGCTGCATGCAGTCAAACAATTCCGCCACTACATGTATGGTACCCATTTCACTGTTGTCACTGACCATGCTTTGCTCAAATGGTTACAACAACTTAAGGAGCCTGAAGGACGCTTAGCCAGATGGGCCCTCTGCCTGCAAGGTTATGTCTTCACTGTGCTCTATTGCCCTGGGATTCAACATCAGAACGCTGATGGGTTGTCCCAAATGCCCATCCTTACCCTACATCCTGCTGAGGCCAACTGCCTGTACAAGCTAATTGGCTACCCTTCTTCCTGGGAAAGTGAGACAGAAGAGGTTCAAATTGCCCTGTTCAAATTGTCTGAAGACATCCTCATACGCGACAACCAACTCTTCAAGAAGGTGCGGGGTCAATACCTGCCATACGTGCGCCCCAGTCTTTGCCTCTCCTTGGTGTCACAAACTCATAAAGAAACTGGCCATGAAGGCATTGCCAAGACCTTTGACTGACTTCAGAATAATTACTTCTGGGAGAATATTTGCCTGTTGATCCCAGATGTCATAGCTAGTTGCCATGACTGCCAACTTCAGAGGCCCCGAGCTGCTTCTCATGAGTTCAAATTGGTTCCCCCTCAACTCGCTTTTCATACGGTTAGCATTGATGCTGTAGGCCCTCTCCCCCGCTCAAGTTCTGGATGCTGCTTTATCCTGATTGCTGTTGACCACTTCAGCAAGTGGGTAGAAGCTTGCCCTACTAAGGACATCACTGCTAAGACTACTGCTGCCTTCCTGCTGCAGGATGTTTTCTACCGCCATGGCTGCCCTCAAGTGCTGTTGTCAGACAACAGAACCAACTTCAATTCCAAACTTGTAACCTCTGTTGTTGAAGCTCTAGGAACTCACCAGTTTTTCTCTTCCCCCTATAATCCTTCCACTAATGGGGCAGTTGAGCGTGCCAACTCAACACTGGTTTCTATCATGAGAAAACCCACCTACTCTGACGCTGCCAATTGGGATCTATACTTACCTGCTGCACTCTTTGCCTATTGCCTGAGCAGGCATCAAATCACAGGGTACTCCCCCTTTGCCATGTTGTATGGGCGTGAAGTCACCACTCTGTTGCTCTTAGGGGTTCCCCTACTCTCTTCTGATAAGGCCATGAGCCCTGACAACCACATCAAAGACTTAGTCAACTGCATCATTGATATACAGGCCACTGCCTACACTTCTGCATATAAGACTAAGGTGCTCAAGCTCTCTCCTGACAACGCTGGGCGCTCCCCCTTGCCCAAGTTTGATGTTGGTGACCATGTCCTGTACTATCAACACCGTGTGGGTGGGCGCGCGCATAAGCTGGACTCCCTGTGGATTGGTCCTTTAGAGGTGACTTTCAAACAAGGATCTGAGTACACTATAGAGCTCCTCTCCAGTGGTTGTCCTTTTGCTCGTGTACACGCCAAGTTCCTCTGAAAGTATCACCCCCCTAAGGCCAATCTAGAGGGGGGCAATGTTGTGAATAACGGCATTTACCATGTTTTGATTTTGCCTTTGGTGGGCCATTTCAAAGACAAATCTCTTGCTTTTGCTTTTGACTCTCAAAATGAACTGGTTTCTGCATCAGGAAATATGATTGTTCATTTTCCTGACTCTGCGCAACTCACTTGCTCCACTCATGCTTGTGGCAAGTGATCCTACCGTCCTGGTAGTATTTTGTGGTATTCCTAACCACTATATAATTCATTTCCTATTTTATCAATAAAATTAAGTTCTATTCACATTTTTGTCTTTGTGTCTTCTGTACTTCTGCGCCTCTCTCTAGCCACACCTAGTAGAGATTATTCATCCAGGGCCGCAAGGTAAACACATTTACCTTCCCTGTCATCTAACCAAGACTTAGTGAAAATCCAATCCTAAGGTTAGGATTCCCTGTTGTGTATCTGTGCCGCGCCTCAGAACACAACAGTTATCAGACAACAGCAAGAACATGGAGTAAACCCACTGCTGATAAGTAGCAAACTGGTCCCAATGATTGGTTATGGCAGCTTAAAGAGACAAGATTCCCTGGATGTGGAGCTCCAGCACCATCTGGTGATAGGCCAAAGCAGGTTGAACAAAGAACAAGAGCAGATGGTTAGCAGAACCAGCCACTGAGAGAGATGTTGCATAAAATGTGGTGCAGCAATTAACTTTTAATATTCTGCTTGATTAAATTGTAGTTGTAGGCTGGGGATAACCTGTTGCAAGCTATCCTAAGGACTACTGCCATGACTTGTTCCAAGTCAGGGGTATTCATGGGGTAAGCAACTAGGCGGGGACCATTTCCAAGGTTCAGTACAGTAGGGACAATAGGCAGGTTGGCAATGTCTTCCTCAATAGGAGGGCTGGTAATTTCAGGCAAGGTCAACTCCCAAATAGGCAGAGGCAAGAAATCTGAAAACGTGGATGTGAAGGGGATAACCAAGGGGCCTACAGCCCCTGTAGTGAGCACCATTTTTGTTGTGTTCTGAGGCGCAGCACAGACACACAACGGGAAATCCTAACCTTAGGATTGGATTTTCACTAAGTCTTGGTTAGATGACAGGAAGGCAAATGTGTTTACCTTGCGGCCCTGGAAGAATAATCTCTACTAGTTGTGGCTAGAGAGAGGCGCAGAAGTACAGAAGACACAAAGACAAAAATTTGAATAGAACTTAAGATTTATTTGGTATAAAGAAGGTGAATATATACTGTGTAGCTTTACCACAAAACAGTACATGGATAGTAGGATCACTCACCACCAGCATTAGTGGGGCAAGTGATTTGCGCAGGGATCAGGAAACCAAACAATTGTACTTCCTGAAGCAGAAGCCAGTTCATTTTGAGATTCAAAAGCAAAAGCAAGAGATTTGTCCTCAAAACGGCCCACCAAAGGCGAAATTGAAATACTGTGAATAGCGGCATTCACGGCACGTCTGTTTCCATTTGGTACTTCCCATTGTGTTTGGGGTACTGCATGATAGGTGCAGTTGTGAGCTTTTCCTTGAGGCGCCTAAAGCAAAGGTCACGTTGGGGTCCATACAAATTTAGATTTGGCACCAGTCATGGTGAAAAGGGGTGCAGTCTGGATGCTGCAGTCAGGTATGAAGCGGTGTACGTAGGCCACCATTCCTAGGAATGTACAGAGTTCTGACTTGTCCTTGGGTGATGGCATCTTGCAGATGGCCTGTATCTTTTGACTGTTGGGCTTGATGCCGTCTTTTGAGACTATGTGCCCTAGGAAAGGCAGTTGCTTGCAGAAAAACTGGCATTTGGAAGGTTTAGCTAGCAGCCTGTGTTGTGCCAGGATAGCAAAGACTGCCTCTAAGTCTTTGTGGTGCTGTTCTACCAAGGGGCTATAGATAATAATGTTGTCCAGGTAAACTAAGGCATGCTTGCCTATGTGAGGGGCAAACACTTTGTTCATGAAGGTCACAAAGGTTGTGGGGGCATTTGTCATACCAAAATTGAATACCACACACTTGTATGAGCCATATTTAGTATGGAAAGCTATTTTGGGGATGTCTTCCTCCTTGATACAAATCTGATTGTAGCCTGCAGCTAGGTCAATCTTGGAGAAGACTGTGGCACCGCCCAGAGCATCAAAGAGGTTGTCAATAAGTGGTAGTTGGTAAAAATTATTGATGGTAACTTCATTTAGAGCTCAGTAATCTGTGACTAGGCGCAGGATGCCATCCTTCTTGGCCACAAAGGATACGGTGGCCCCAAAGGGAGATTGTGAGGGATGAATAAGTCCTTTCTCCAACGCTTCCTTGAGGTAGGCGCGTAGGGTGTTGTCTTTGTTTGGGGTCAGCCTGTAGATAGGACGTGCTTTGGGTACAGCTTTTTCAGCTGGATGGAGTGTTGAATGTGTTTCTCTGGAGGTAACCCAGGTAGGGCTTCCTTGAAGATTTCTGGATGAAAGGCCACAATTTTTCAATCCTGAGGTGTGAAGATATCCTGGCAGTTCTTGAAGTGTATAATCTTGTACTGGCAGGAGTCCCAGTCAATTGCCTTCAGGTTTCCCTTTTTTACAGGGTCTCAGTGATGCGCACAAATATGTGGTTGTGTAGGAGTTGGTCCACTGAGTCAGGGTAGATCTGGTGGTTGACACCTTCATGCTTGATGGTCAACACTGAGGTTGCCCAGTCTACATGAGGGTTGTTCTGTTGCAACCATTCCAGCCCCAGCACAATATCAAACTTGGGAAAATCAATGACAGGACCCTGGATGGTGGAATGCAAGTTTTCTAGCATGGTGGAGAATGGTGCAGTTTACCTTGTCATGGCAATGTGATGTTCATCAGCCAAAACCACATTTTTAATCCATAAAGGATTAGTGGTTAGCTTGAACTTATCTAAAAATATGCTGTTGACTAGGGTTCAATCTGTGCCTGAGTCCAGGAGAGCTGATCCTGTGTAACTGCAAAAGCAGAAAGAGTAAGACATCAGTTTATTGGGATGTCTGGGAATGGTGTAAAGTACTGGGTCTTCCAAGGGCACTTGGATCATTGGACACTGGTCCACGTCCTTGGGTTTTTATTCATTGTTGGGCAAGTTAGGAGTTGTGTAGGGAGAGCTTGGCTTGCTTAGTGCTCCCCCTGGGCTTTTTCCTTGTCTTGGTTGTCTTGTGTGGCAATGATACAAAAATAAGCACGGTTTGATTAGCTGTTGTTCCCGTTTTCATGTCCATTTGAGCCTGTGGGTTTGTGGTTTGTAATGTTGTTGTTGTTTCCAGGGGGTGGTTGATTGGAACGCCTGGCTGAGTGAGAATCTTTGGGTCTCTCTTTTTTTCCAGTTTGCGCCTTGTGGAGGGCGTTGGACATTTGTTTGGATTTTTCTCCCTGGCAATACAGACTTTGTAGGTTGGTTACTTGGTTCAGGTTTATGTGTCTCATTAAATGCAACTTGAGTGTGTTGTAGTACATGAGGTGGGTAGCTGGAGTGTCAAAAGCCATATGTCATGAATGCCTTTGTTAACATTCCTGACAACAACTTATCAACATTTGAAGGATTAGAAGTTATTCCCCCTTGGGTTGTCTCTGGAACTCCTAAAAATAATGGGTTAGTAAGTAATATCTGTTCTTTATTACCTTCTTCTTTGAAACCAGAAATGGCCGTCAATTCCGTGTTTTCAGCACCAAGATTCAAACCCAGGTCGCTTTTTGACCTTGTGGATAAAGATTCACCTAAAGTTAATGTTAACTTAAGTTCTATCCAATCATTACCTTCCAAACTTGCTCCCAACCAATCAACAATCATCAACGTTGATTTGAAATGTTTAGAATCCACGCCTGGTGACGTTGACAATGGGTTTGAAGCTGGTTATTGTCTCTGTCTATTTTTGGGTCCTCTGGCTGCTGTTCCTTCCGTTGTGCCTCCCTTGTCACCTCCTGGCCCTCCAGTTTCTGTAGAGGAGCTCCAAACTGGACAAGGCCATGCCAAGAATGAAGGGTCAGGCTAAGAATACATTACTTTTTATTAAAGAGTTAGGAAAATCCTTAGGAAATAAGTTAAAAATCCCCAGTTTGAAAGTCTAACTGCTAAATCTCCAGCTTATCTCCAATTGATCTCCAACTTCCCAAACTCCTTTTCCCATATTATTTTGCTACCATGCTATAAAAAGCTGGTAAGCTCTCTTTAAGTATTTGTTCAATCAATAAAGTCTTCATTCACCAAAGTGACTGTTGACAAATTTTATTTCTTATACAACCTCTAAATTTTCAAGGCCATGAAATTACCCAAGACTCCTCATGGGGAGTGGCTTGGGTATAAATGGTTACTCTGGTTTGTTTTGTCTTTGATGGTGTTCACTAGCGTCTCAATAGGTTCCCACGCAGATTCTGGTACAACTGCAGACTCCCAATTTCTGGATATTTCTTGGTGTTGCGTGATTCCAGGAGTCTGGTATACAACCAGTCCCATCTCAGCAAATCCTCCTGTGCGTGAGGAGACTAAGTTCTATGGTTCTCCTCCTTTGGCAAACAAACCTCAAGTGTTCCGTCCTTTGGCTTTGGCTTTTTTGTTAAGTTATCTAGACGCATACTTTTTCCTGGGTTGCTTTAACCCTCTCCTTGTTTGGTATCAACTCATTGGAGAGCTATTCCATCTTGGAATGGTTTCCGTACCTGTGGGATCCCTGGTTACGGGATTGAATCCTTTGGCAATTGTTCACCACCTAGGAGGGTTACTTCCTAGTGGGTGGGTGCCTGACACCATATCTGAGGGGTCACATAGTCAGAGTTCCTTGTAAGTGCAGGTGAACACCTTCACTGTGCCTGTTTGGGTTAGGTTTTTTACTTGGTGTATGATCATGAGAGCAGTGTCCTTTATTATGAATCTTTCCAAGAAGTCTTGTTTGGAAGTGTCCCAATCCTTCTTGGTGTGTTTTTTATGCCACTTGTTGCACCAGGTGCCAGTGTCATGAGTCAGTTGGATGAAGATCTCTGCAATCCAAAATTCTTGCAGGTATTTCATTTGGGCCAGCTTGCTTTGGGCAGATTGGATCCATGCTGTGGTGTTATTGTTGTTGGCTCCAGAAAAAGGCTCCAATGCAGTGCTTCAAAGTCTCTGAGCTACGTAAGCTGGCATTGTGCCTTTGTTGGTTGCTCAGGAAATGGCGGCAAGTGTCTGAAAAAACCCTTGCACTGACAGGGTGTTGAAGGCGGGGAGCAGGATCACCATGTTCTTGTACAGTACAAAGCCATCAGGTATCTCAGTGCCAGATGTGTACGGTGTCCAGTCCACTGGGAGGCCAGACATTATTATATTTAGTATTTGTTGACCACAGCAAGTACAGGCAACAGGCGGAATTTCAGGGAATAAGGTAGGATAGAAAACCTACTTCTGCTACCAATGCTGTAACTGTGCAGTTTTAGCAGAGTTACAAGGAAAAAATATTTGGAAACTAGATAATATTCTTTTTTGAGAGATAGGTATTATATAGCTATTGTGAATTGTAAATAACAGGAACATGATAGTGTTGATCACACTGTCAGATAGTGAAGGGGGTGGCTTGATCCTGATAATGAGTCAAGCGTTAAAATGAGGTATTCACCATGGGGGCTCAGCTTTTGTTAATGTTGTTTTGGAAATTTGAGTCAACTTCCTAACCTGGCTTTGGGTGACTGAATAATCAGATTGCAAGTCACAGACCCGCTTACTTGGAACTTTGCTGGTGGGTTGAGCCTGCTGTTTTGACACTTGCCACAGGCATGAGTAGAAAAAGTGAGTTGCACAGAGAGAGAAAGACAAACAGCAGCATTTTCATCTATGAAAATCAGCCCATTTTGAGAGACAAAAGCAAAAGCAAGGGATTTTTCCTTGAAAGAACCCACCAAAAGTGAAATCAAAAAAGCGTGAATATGAGGATTCACAACATACTCTATTATATTATTTGAGGTCAAATTCAGCTGAAGTGATTTACAATTTAAATCACAGAAAATTAAATATCAAAGAAGGGTCCATATACTAATCATAATAAAGGCTAAAAAACAAAGTAATTTTCTTAAATTATGTATTTTTTACATAAAAAGTATCCAATGTGTCAGAAAATCTGTGGGCTGTGGTATTTTATCATCCGCCAGAGGATATCCTAAGTCTTTTAACATTAGGAAAGCACAGATAACCTGTGACTTTGGCATAACCTCTGGCCCAGAATATTTTGTTGTCCTCAGAAGTAGCAAGTCTGACAGGGCCCAAGGCCCAAAAATTTATCACAGTTTTTTCTACTTATGAACATAGGTTCATGAGTTGTTGTCTCTATATTTTACTATAAAAATTAACACTATATGGCAACAGTATGATATTTTGTTCTCTGATTAATTATAATTGAACTAGGGAAAGGATTTGGCATATCAACTCTTTATTAGACAGCTGATATTGAGGTTGGCCTGGCTGCCTGCGTTCATCTAAGTTAGCTTGGGACCAAGCTTGGATGTGCGCGGTTTGTGAAGGAAGCTTCCTTGACAACTTTCACAGCTTAGTATTATTTCTAATGCTGTGCAACTATTCTTTAATCTGAGCAGAGTAGCTGTGTACCTGGACCATGTTCTAGGGCTAGCTAGCCTGACTTGCTACTAGTTGGTGGAGATGATTGTTCCTCAATCAGAGCTACTCTAATACAATAGGCTCAGAGCCTTTTATCTTAGAGTGTTTGGCCTGGCGGCCCAGTCCATGATGAACTCTTCTAGAAGTGTTTCAGATGATGACCCATGTGATGGTCCTTGTTCTAGAATATAATCAAATTTTAGAATAGTAATTATTATGTGAAGCATGTTTGAGGTGGTTGTTGAGGTGGACTAATTAATTGCACAATATCTGCATTTTTTGCTCATTAATTAGGAATATGAATTTTGTCAATGCCAGGATATGGTTTGATCATTGATTTCACAAACCTGCAGCCTGCATTATTTTGTTGAAACCATTCCTAAGAATAAATAACTGTTGACCCGTGTTATTTTGTTGAATCTGTTAATTAGTCAATATCCAGAAATCCTGACACAATGATTAAAATAATACATTAGTAAAAAATATTAAATTCAGATTTTAGAATTAACTTCAGACATCAAGATAATAGAAATATACATTCTGCTAACTTTTTAAAGCTTTAGCTATCCTTTGAGTTTCTGTTGTTCTCAGATCTTGGAAGACTCTTAGGATGCCAGACTACTGATGAATGAGAACTATGAGAATTATACCCATCACACTGAGTTTTTGTGCCACAAAAAGGGGGTTTCTCACACAAAAAAATTGTTGAGGCTTTGGTGCACTACATGAAAGGGTTGTGCCTTGTGCAAAATGTTTTTGCCTTAAATAGCTTCATTTTCTTTCAACTTTTCAATCAATGTAGTAAAATAAAACTAACACTTATTTATCTCACAGGCAAAAAAGGCTCAAAGAGATCAACCATCAGAAAAAATCAGCTTCTGTTTTACAGCGACACCTGACAGTCAATATGTGTCATATTTTTAGAAAGTCTGACAGTACACACCACCTTTTCACTGTTCTTTGTACTAGTAAGATATCAACCAAATGTTCACAGTAGAGGGCCCCAAGAAGGTAAAAGTTCATAACCACTTTCACTGGCATGGCCCTTTTCTCACTCTGAAATCAATTAATCATGTAAAGTTATACTTTTATAATTTATACTTGTATAATCTAGTTAAATGTTTTTGCCAGCTCATTTTTAAATTTCAACTAAACACTATTGAAGATGTCAATTATTTTACCCATTGATTTCAACTTTATGAGCCTTTGACGGGCCAGTAAAGTGATCTCAAATGACTTAACCCTCTGAAGCTTGCCTCTGCTATGCAAATCCTTACATGGCTGCTCTTGTACAACTCTTCACTATCCTTTCAAATCATATTGCGGCAGCTTAAACAAGACTTGAACTTCGAATAAGAAAACTATCACTGGATCTTTGGATTATTTAAATTGATCAAAGTTCTCAGAATAAGAAAACTACATTTAAACATAAAACATCACTTAAAATTCTAATGCAGCTACATTGTTTCAAAGTTTCACTTTACTTAAACTAGAGCGTGAGCTCTAAAGAAATTTAGATATTGGCTAGTATCGAGGATACCCATGTACATTAATAGATACTTCATAATTAGAAGGACAGTGCAAAATGAAGATTAACATCACTTCAGCACATAAAAAGAATATGAATCATAAATAAAGCTTCATATAAATAGATATAGTCCTCGCAATTCAAAAATCAAGGAAATCATTTTTAATTTGCATACAGGAGAATGCGATAGTAATGGAAATTTAGAACTTATCCTTGGTGGCCATGCTGGAAATGAGATCCAGAACACGGTGAGAGTAGCCGAATTCGTTGTCATACCAGGAGATCAACTTGACAAAGTTATCATTCAGGGAGATACCGGCAGCGGCATCGAAAATGCTGGAGCGGGGATCTGAGTTGAAATCGGTAGAGACAACAGCATCCTCAGTGTAGCCAAGGATACCCTTGAGCTCATTTTCGGAAGCATGCTTGATGACTTTCTTGATTTCATCATAGGAGGCAGCCTTCTCAATGCGGACAGTCAAGTCAACAACAGAGACGTTGGGGGTGGGGACGCGGAGAGCCATACCAGTGAGTTTGCCATTGAGGGCGGGGAGTACTTTGCCGACAGCCTTGGCAGCACCAGTAGAAGCAGGGATGATGTTCTGACCAGCACCACGGCCAGAGCGCCAGTCCTTGCCGGAAGGACCATCAACGGTTTTCTGGGTGGCAGTGGTTGCGTGGCAAGTAGTCATGAGGCCTTCGACTACACCAAAGTTGTCATTGATAACCTTGACGAGGGGAGCGAGGCAGTTGGTCGTGCAGGAAGCGTTTGAAACAACGTCAACCTTGGGGTCATATTCGTGGTGGTTTACACCGACGACGAACATAGGGGCATCAGCAGAAGGAGCCGAGATGACAACCTTCTTGGCACCACCAGCAAGATGAAGCTTTGCCTTTTCGATTGTGGTGAAGACACCAGTGGATTCAACGACATAGTTGGCACCAGCCTCTCCCCACTTGATGTTGCTGGGGTCGCGCTCACCGTAAACAGCAATGGCCTTGCCGTTAACAATCAGCTTGCCACCTTCGTGGTGAACCTCGCCCTTGAAAGGTCCGTGGGTAGAGTCATACTTAAGCATGTAAACCATATAGTCAAGCTCGATAAAGGGATCGTTGATAGCAACGATTTCAATGTTGCTGTTGTTTTGAGCAGCACGGAAAACGATGCGGCCAATACGACCGAAACCATTAATACCAACTTGAATAGCCATTTCTAACTGAAGTTGAGTTAGAACACAGAAGAAGAGAATTTAAAATCGAGGGATAATATGACATATGTTAAAAATAATATAGAAGTGGTGTTTACATGAAGCAAACGTAAATATGGAACAGCTGACTATTAAGTATACGCTATAGGAAATATGATGGAAGATTTCTTACCAATTGTCCTTAGAAAGATGAAGGCAGAGTTCCTGCTTCCCCATATTTAAATTCGTGTGGCATTATCCAGACTCGCTGATATCACATCTTAATCTTTTGACACGTACTCTGCCTTGTCCAAGGATTTAGAAAGCATTGTCACTGGAGCTGTAATGTGTTTTTGATTAGACTCCCTTTGTTCAAAGCACCATTTAAATTCTAAACTAACATCAGCTTTGAACTCTTTTAATCTTCTTGGCAGAGCCTGTTTTGATTGCATGTCAGCAAACCTAATTTCAGTTTAGAGTTTATAATAGGAAGTTGAAGAGAGCCTGTGCAGATAAAACTGATTGGCCATAAGATTTCGATAAGATTAGATAGTTAAACAACAGAGTTCCATAGCTTGAATCGACGTCATTCAAATGAACTACTTGGTTTAAAATTTAAACTAACTGAAACAATGTAGGAGCCCGGGTAAAAGTCTCCCTTCTGTGAAGCATAAACCACAAACTTCGCATGCCAATGAGATGCTTGAATAAATCGAAATTTAAGTTTCCTGGTGTGAAGTCCTATTTGCCTTAAACTGATCCTCAAAAGCCCCACATGGCCTGCCAATCATATGATAAGAGTTTAAAAGCGGCCTGCTATCGTGTGCCACAATTAGGATAAGGTTCTGGCAATCTTTCAGTTTAAAAGTTCTATATAAAACGAAATTTAATATCAGATATGCCAAAACATTATCCAAACTACAGCTATATTTTAGGTTAAGGATCAGTTGACTGCTTTCAAGGTACAAAATAATGGTACCCACCTCATTTCTGACAACGTTGTTTCCAATACCTTAATTTTCACAACCTTTATTTCTGACATGCATAATAAACTATACATTTATAAACCTTAATTTATTATACACATAGTAAAATGTACATTCATTGTTGTGGTCTGGGGCTGCCATGTACCAGAAAGGCAAGCTATTGTTTATCATTCTGAGTAGCAGGTTGCCATAGCCTAATATAGGAAGGGTGTGAACTGAACTAAGTAGAGAAAGTCAGTGGCATTAAGACAATAGTCTCCAAGTGTAGTGATGTCAACTTCAGTCAAATGGACAATGGTTAAACTAACCATCCCAGCTCTGCTTTGATCATAAGATTAAGCCTTAGCAGCAGGGAGAGAGAAATAACCAGAAACAGGTACATCTATCATACTAGGGTTGAGTCTTAGCTGGCACTCCATAGATGAAGGTTACAGGTGGTATTCTAGTCTTTTTGTATGATATCTGCTCCAAGTATATAAGAAAAATATAGTAAGTGTTACAGTAGAAAATCAAATGAAAGAAATAGTGCGCTCTTGTAGAACCAGGAACCAGCAAAGAACTGTCACTAAACCCTTGAAAGAAATAGACAACTTGAACGCCAACATTAACAGAAAAAATGGGTCAAACCAGGGGTTGCCCAGATAGGGTTAGAAATTTTAGACTTGTCATATTTTTTCCCAATTAATTACGGCAAGAAAATCACACACTATACTGTTGCAACTGAACCAATTAGAGTTCAGTGTTTGATTAGGAAAGACAACAGTGCAATAAAAAGGACAGAAATAAATATAATAAGGTATTCTTTATTG